>CAMZMU010000085.1:98824564-98947238 GCA_947311845.1 Poa pratensis
GAACTCTGCAAACGGAAGACAATCTTCCCACTTGGAACCATAGGATAGAACACATGCGCGAAGCATGTCCTCTAATATCTGGTTCACTCGCTCAGTCTGGCCATCGGTCTGGGGATGATAAGCTGTGCTAAAGGCTAACTTGGTTCCGAGGGCTTCATGAAGGGATTTCCAGAATCTTGAGGTGAATTGCGTGCCTCTATCAGATACAATCTTCTTAGGCACACCATGCAGGCTCACTATTCTGGAAATATACAGGTCTGCTAACTGAGCTCCGGTATGAGTGGTCTTGACAGGAACAAAGTGGGCAACCTTGGTCAGTCGATCAACGATGACCCAGATGAATCATGGCCTCGGTTGGATCTTGGAAGTCCGGTAATAAAATCCATTCCAATCTCGTCCCACTTCCACTCGGGAATTTTCAAAGGTTGAAGCAATCCAGCGGGTCGCTGATGTTCAGCCTTGACTCGCTGACAGATATCACACTTGGCTACGAATGAACCAATCTCTCGCTTCATTCCATGCCACCAAAATCTTTCTCGAAGGTCTTGGTACATTTTGGTTCCGCCGGGGTGGATTGAATAAGGGGTCTCATGGGCCTCCTTCAGGATTAACTCCTTAAGTTCCGTGACATTGGGCACACAGATACGGTCATTGAATTTCAGCACTCCTTCAGCATCTTCGGTAAAACCGGGTGCTTTGCCGAGGGAAATTTTCTTCCTAATTCCCTCTATGCTTTCATGACCTTTCTGGGCTTCTTTGATTTGATCCATCAGGGTTGGGGTTAACTCTAAATTGGCGAGATAACCATAGCTAACAAGCTCTAGTCCAAAATCTTGGAAGTCTTTGAACAAGGCTGGCTGTTCGGCTTGGATCAGGGCATTCAGGGTGCAAGGTTTGCGACTAAGGGCATCGGCAACTACATTAGCCTTTCCGGGGTGATAATGGATTCCAATATCATAATCCTTGATTAATTCCATCCATCTCCTCTGTCGCAGGTTCAGATCTTTCTGGGTGAAAATATACTTCAAGCTTTTGTGATCTGTATAGACCTCGCAGCGATGTCCCGCAAGATAGGGACGCCACTTCTTAAGAGCAAAGACTACAGCAGCTAACTCCAAGTCATGGGTTGGGTAATTCTCTTCATGCGGTCGCAACTGCCGGGACAGGTACGACACAACTTTGCCTTCTTGCATCAGAACGCAACCAAGTCCGAGGCGTGATGCATCGCAATACACGTCGAAACTCTGGGTGACGTCTGGCATGATCAGGATTGGGGCTGAGGTTAGTTCTTCTTCAGTTCTTGGAAACTATCCTCACACTTCTGAGTCCATTCAAATTTCTTGTCCTTCTTCAACAGTTGGGTCAGAGGTTTGGCTATACTGGAAAATCCTTCGACGAACTTGCGGTAATAACCGGCAAGTCCGAGAAAGCTTCGGATTTCAAAAACATTGGTTGGGGATAACCAGTCAAGAATGGCTTGTATCTTCTCAGGGTCAACAGAAATTCCTCCAGCGGATACAATATGTCCAAGAAATGCCACTTCACTGAGCCAAAACTCACACTTGCTAAGTTTGGCATACAGTGGTGCTCTTGGAGGGTCTCCAAAACTAGACGCAGGTGTTCAGCATGCTCTTCTTCGGTCTTGGAATAAATAAGGATGTCATCAAGGAAAACTACCACGAACTTGTCGAGGTACTCCATGAAAATCTTGTTCATGAGATTCATGAAATAGGCTGGGGCATTGGTCAGACCAAAAGACATCACGGTGTATTCAAACAACCGTAACGAGTGGTGAAGGCGGTCTTGGGAATATCTGTCTCTCGATCTTCAACTGATGGTAACCTGTCCGAAGATCGATCTTTGAAAAGACTCGGGCTCCGTTCATTTGATCGAACAGATCCTCGATCTTGGGAAGAGGGTACTTGTTTTTAATGGTCACGTCATTCAGCTTGCGATAATCCACACACAGGCGTGTGGTACCGTCTCTCTTGTCCACAAAAATGGGTGATCCCCATGGTGAAGCGCTTGGGCGGACAAGACCTTTGCTTAGCATATCAGCCAACTGTTTCTTCAACTCAACCAGTTCTTCCGGATTCATCCGATAAGGCTTTTGGGATATGGGGGATGTTCCTGGAATAAGCTCAATTATGAACTCAATATCCCTATCTGGCGGCATACCAGGCAATTCTTCTGGGAAAACATCCTTGAACAGATGAACAACACGGATCTCATCTAGGGCGGGTCGAGCTATGCTCTCATGGCAGCCTGGGTGAGGTTGACTAGTTTTAGACACATACTCCACTTCTACTTCTTTGTCGGTGGTGATGGATACAGCTCTTCTGGCACAGTCAATTCGACCATGGTACTTGGCTAACCAATTCATACCGAGTATAACATCGATGCCTTGGGTTCCCAGAACAATTAAGTTAACTGGAAACTTTCTCCTTTGATCTCAAGGGGTACATCGGAGCAAAACATCTGGTCTCTACGGTGGATTCTGGGATTTGGATGACCATGGGTTTGGGTAAGAGGCTCTTAACTAAACCTCCCTTAGCAACAAATTCTTGGGTAACAAATGAATGGGTAGCACCAGAATCAAACAGAACAGTTGCAGGTACTGAGTTGACAAGGAACGTACCCAGCACAACATCCGGAGCATCCTGAGCTTCTTCAGCATTGATGTGGTGCAGACGACCCTTGGCAACAGCAGCATTTCCGCGAGGTGCGGCATTCTTGCCATTTCCATTTCCATTGCGGCCTTGACCATTGTTCTGTGCCGGCGCATTGGGGCGCTGGACATTCCTCTTGGGATTGGGACATTCTTTGGAGTAGTGACCCTTGTTGCCGCATTCAAAGCAGATCACATTGGGATTGCGGTGAAGTTGTTGAAGTTTCCTCCGGGACGGTTATTGTCATTGGGCGGTTGAAGTTGTTTGGGCGGTTAGGGTAATTTGGGCGTGGAGCTTGGGGTGGACGATAGGCAGGCCTGGTGTTCTGCTGAAAGATACGAGGTTTCTGGCTGCTCGAGCCTTCCTGAGCATTCATCCTCCTCTTGCGACCTTCATACATCGACTTGCGCTTGGTCTCCAGCTGGATGGCTTTGTCCACAAGTGACTCCAGATCACGGAAGTCATGGATAACCAAAGCACACTGAAGTTCATCATGAAGTCCACTCATGAAACGCTCCATCTTCTTCTCTTCCTTGTCGGTGTCATCAGGAGCATACCGAGATAAGTCGGTAAACTCCTCAAGATAACCGACCACATCTCTACTTCCCTGCCTCAGTTGCGGAACTCATCCTTCTTCCTCTCAATAGTCCCTGGGAATATGCTTCTTGCGGAACTTCTCCTGGAACTCAGCCCAGTTGATGACATGACCAGCTGCTGGAGAGTCTTGGTAGTTTCCCACCAAGCTCTTGCAGGTCCAGCGAGATAGTGGGTTGCATACAGCACTTTCTCATTTTCTCCCACAGCAGCAACTTCAAGATTATTGCCGATGGTGCGAAGCCAATCATCGGCTTCTAGTGGGTGAAGTCCCTTGGAGTAGGTGGGTGGGTTGGTCTTCTGAAAATCACCCAAGGTAGATCGCTGGTTTCCATCACCATTGCCGTTACCACCATTGTTGTTGTTGTTGTTGTTGTTGTTGTTATTGTAAGCGGCTGCGAGTTGTTGTAAGGCAGCGAGATGAGCTTGGCGCTCTTGCCGGGCATTTTCACGCTCCTCCATGATAAGTGCGAGAAGTTGGGTGGGGGTTGGGTCCGGTGGTGGTGGTGCTGATCCTGATCCTTCCGCATTGCTGCGACGGGGTGGCATCCTGAAGCACACCGGGTATAAGAGACAAGGCAAGAAAAGTTCGACTAAGGGAAAAGATGATCTCTCAAGCGGTTGATTAATCCTAAGAGTTATATGAAAATAGTTCACACAATTTTAAACAAGACAAACATACTTATATTTCACAAACAATACATCAAGAGTTCACATCAACATCAAGCTTACAACCTCAAGCTTACAACATAACATCTGGTTTCCAAAAGAACCACTGCTACTACTCGACTAGCTATAGGGGTCAACCTAATCCTGCGGTAGTGATCAAGTCACTCGCCTACTGAGGTGGAACCTCCAGCTCTAACACGTCAGCATCTGACTGGTAGGCTGGCTCCTCGGGATCCTCCTCCTCGTCCTCGAGAACTGGCTCGAGTGGCTCCTCCTCCTCGTCAACTAACTCCTCCTCATCATCCTCCTCCTCACAGTCCATCTCCTCCACGAAGTCATCATCGTCACTGAGGAAAGCGTCGTTCTCCTTGCGGAGATCCTCGCCCTCCTCCTCCATCTCGTCAGTATGGTGCTCAAGATCCTCAATCAGTCCATCCTGCTCTGCCACCTTCGTGCGGAGCTTCACGATAGTCTTCCTCAGCTGGGCCCTCTTCCTGAGAAGAGCAACCTTCTCCACCATCAGCTTCATCTCGTTCTCGCGAAGCTCAACGAGCGACTCGCGGTCGAAGTGGAGCTGAATCCTAGTGCGCAACAGATCATCCTGAGTGCACTGAAGTAAGATCTCCATGTCCATGATGTAGCTCCCAAACATCGGGTGGTAAGGTGAAGGAGTAGGGTGTCCATCACAGTTGCGCCTCCCGTAGAACCGGAACGGGAGTCTACTAACTCCGCCTTGTGCTCCTCACAAAGTCGGGATAGCATCCTCTGTGTAGCAGTACAGAGACCGTCAACCCAGGTGGCCTCCTTGGTGGTGAAGATGAGCGTCCTGGAATTGGGAGACTTGATGTTCCTGCGAACTGACGACTGATGAGCCAGCTCAGCCTTCCAACACCGTGAACATCAATCTGAGCTCCCTCAAACTCTGGAGCGGGGCGACCTAACAGCTTGGTCAACTCGAACAAGTCCCTCTCAAACGTCAGCTTGCTGTCCTTCTCCAGCTGAACGAACTCGGTCCAGTGGAGTGCCATCTACAGTTTTTAAGCAAAATTTTAAGTTAGTTAGGTGACAAGTAATCAAAATTTTAATATAGTAGGGCAACAAGTGAGTCAAATTTTAAACTTAATGAGAGGTGTACAAAATTTTAGGGATACTAAGGAAAATGTAATATTTAATGAGAGTAAAATTTTGCATAAGTAAGAGGATTGGAGATAAGCAATTTTCGAAAATACTTCATTCCTTTCTTTTTAGAAATTCATCTTTTGTAACATTTGACAAACGACCATGCTAACTAAGGTTTCCTAAAGTCAGGATGGCTCTGATACCAAGTCTGTGGGGACCCCGGACTAGCTGTCCGAAATACCCGATTATGCTTAACACAACGATCCCGTGATCAGTCTGTCGTTGCACATAATCCGAATTGGATACCAAAGTTTACATCCATTACAGTACCGAATAAAAGTCTTACATAAATGGTCATTTAGACCAAGTTCTTACATAGGTGCCTTCATGGGCCAAACCAAATATATCAGCGGAAGCTACGGCGTAATCGACATCATATTCTAACGATGACGACCCGACAGGCAGCTGACTTGTGGAGATCCTTAGTTGGCGTAGAAGTCGCCATATTCCTGCTCTGCGTAGTGTTCCTCCTCGTAGTCTGGCTAGGACAATAGCCAGGGACGAAACCAATATGAGTACATTTGAATGTACTCGCAAACTATCCCAACATGAGTATGCACCAGTTTTATTTTAGTTGACAACTTTTCTTATTTAAAACATCTCTATATCTTTATTGAAAAAGGTAAGAAGAGTTTATAACTATCTTTAAAGAAGTCACCTTTTCATCTGTTTTTCCAAAACTTCTCCTTTTTCCGACCATAGCCCGTCATGGTCCACTTTCATCCACCACCTCATACCGATCCGTTGGTATAGGTGTAGGAAACATCTCCACTTCAAAAACTCAAAGCCTTTTTAAAACTTGCACAAGGTCTTAGGACAGTCTCCCAATTGTCCATATCCGAGGACTCGGCTATTCGAATAGTTTTAACACTCTGCAGAGGTAGCACGCTTTTAACCCACATCCATCCGGCAACTCATCGTGTCTGCCACGTCTCGCCATACCAGGTGTATGCGAAGTAAGCCGCCGGCCATAGCCTCTTATTTGCTCATGCTAGTATAGGATCCTTCCCATATGACACTTTCCATCGACACCCAGTCCGGTTTCCCGTCAGAAACCCTAAGTGTGAGGACTCATAGTTTTGTCCGGCGGTTTATGGTGGAACCTTCTATCCTCCCCACCAACTTGTGTGAGGACCCGGGTCAGGGGGTAGATCCTCGGACCATCCCCTCATGCATAACGGAGTCATCTCCGTCGATGAGGTATCCCATACTAATAAGAGCAAACTACATGACTACGCCTTTTCCCATATGTGGTAAATGTGGTCGCACAGGGTAGGATTGGTTTCCATAGTACTAGGACACTGTGCATTTTTCACAAACATCACCATTTTTCCACCTTTCCAACACAGCACCGACATCTCGTCGTTCCATAAACTCACAAGACATTTCAAAGGAGTTTTGAATAAACAACATTGTTTTCCCATCCTAAAGTTTTATATAAACTACTACATAGGGTGGCAAAATAATATCCATATATTTTTGAAATGGGTTTTGTAAATCTTGCTTTGAGAGTAAACATATTATGAAAGTAGATGCATATGTTGGTAGTGCAAGCTCAGAGAATAGCTTGCCTTGCTTGGCAAAGTGATCTTGCTCTTGTTCTTCAAATTCAGCAAACTCTCCTTCCTCGATATATCCGACAACGTTCTCGTCTAATTAACAAACAAACAATACAAACAATCACTAAGCTATACAAGCAATCACCTCAACATAACCATCATTAACATCACAATTGCTACTGCACACATCAAACCACACAATTTGGTTTTCAAATAAATTGAATTAAACATTATTTAATTAAGTCCAAATTATGGCAGAAACTAGTTATTCATGTTTAATTCCACAACTTGAGTTCTGTTGGTCACAAAAATACAAACTAAAATTCTATGGAAAGCCACTGATGTGTAGAATACAACCCAATTTGAATTGGATCATTTGGAGTTACCAAACTCCCTACACATTGGATTGAATCCAGTAGCTTAATAATCAAGTTTTAGCTACCAATTAAATTATATTGTTCCAAAAATTAAACCCTTTTAGGGGTAACTAAACATGGATATGTGAGCTAACAAAATTGGTCCTAACTCATTTGGATCAACCAATAAACATATGTCTGTTTTAGTCCAGAAGGGTTTATCTTAAAGTCACAATTATACTACTTAATTAATTCTACCAAAATTAGGGGAGCTAACACAAGGCAGTACTAAGCTAGCAAAATTGGTTTGGAATTATTTGGACTAACAGAGTATCAGAAACAAACAAGTTTAGATTTTAAACCTTCTGTGGCATTTTCAATAATACTTTTTATTTAATTAAATGACATGAGACCAATTGTGTTGGTTAAACAATTTCATAAGCTTTCCAGAACATTGAGTTTGATTTATTTGGATTCCTAAATCTCGAGATATTTAATTTTAAAGTTGACATCAGTACTGAGAATTTCAGAGAATTTAAATTAGAAAAATCCACTGTTGTGGATAATGTTGAAATCCCTGACGGGTGGGTCCTACCCGTCAGTGACTCAGCGAAACGGTACGCGCGCGAGGGAAAAGATTAAAATTATGACAGTGGGACCCACATGGCAGTCTAACTTAACACGAAGCGGTACGTGGCCGTAGATCTTCGATCCAACGGCTCACGGAGGTCGCCATCGGCGACGACCTAAAACGAGCGGCGCTGCCGCGCCGGCGACGGCGAGGTGGACGGATCTCTCACCTAGGGGCTCGGGAGGAAGCGGCGATGACGCGAATCGACGGCGGCGGCTCGGGGAAGACGATGGTGCGAGCGGCAGTTGCTGGGGAAGTCTCTGTCGA
The DNA here is from genome assembly GCA_947311845.1 of Poa pratensis. NCBI lineage: Eukaryota > Viridiplantae > Streptophyta > Magnoliopsida > Poales > Poaceae > Poa > Poa pratensis. The sequence goes on from CAMZMU010000085.1 coordinate 98,832,489, forward strand.
CGGCGGCGATGTCGCGCTCTTCGTCGGCGTCGGGCAGCAACTTCGGCGGAGCTTCGGGGTCGCGTCCGTGCGCTAAAAAGAGGGAAAAGAAGCCTGGGTGAGTGCGGTGAGCTTGGGCAACAGCGTAGAGGGGTCAGAGGGAAGAATGGGAGGGTGTGGCGTTGTGGTGGTGCTCGACCTCAACGGCGGCGTCGGGTGCGGCAGTGCACTGCCCTCCGGCGGTGCACAGACGAAATTGAGGCGAGGGAAAGCTCGAGGGAGGTGTGGTGTTCCAGTGAGGTCTCAGGGTGCTTTTATAAGCTCGGGGCGGTCCACGATGGTCGGGGTCTACGGCGGCGGCCATTGCGCGTCCACGGCGACCATTTCGGCGATTACCCGGCGAGGGTGCAGAGGCTCGTGGCGGCTTGGGGCTTAACGGGGTCCGGCGAGGTTCTAGAATCATCTAGAGGAGTGGTGCGTGTCGGGAAGCAGAGACGGGGGCCAATTAGCTCGGCGCCGTCCAATGCATCCGCGGCGGTCGTCGGGGAACATCGGCGTTAAGGCGACGGGAGAGGTGCCCGTTTTCTTCCCTGCGGTGCAGAGACAGCAGAGGCTCCGGCGCGCGCGCAGGGGGGCCTGGGCGGCTCGGAAACGGCGACGACGGTGGAGGCGACACGGCGGCACGTCGGGGCGAGGGAGAGAGGTAGGGGATGACATTTTCGCAGAAAACCCCCTGCCTCCTCTCTGCTTCTTTTTTTATTTCTGTTTTAGTCCTTCTGTTAAAACCAGAAGGTTTTCTAGGATTTAATTAGGGTATTTAAACATTTTAGAAAAATTTGCAAAAATTTGTGGGGCCTTCCCATAATGTACAGAAGCTCCACAAAAATTGGCATAAAATAATAAAATGTTTTGAAACATTTTCTTTTATAGTACTTTGTTTATTTATTTGAATTTATTTCAATTGTTTTTATTTTAGAATTTCAAAACTAGTTCAAAAATAATATTTGAGAGGGGAAAGTGGTAGGAACAAAATGGGGAGTGTTGACATTACATCTCCACTGACTTTGGTTTGAAAATAATTGAGTTGGTCACTTGGAGATTTTTATGTGACAACTTGTCACTTTTATTTTCTTGCTTTGATTTTATATTTTGTTTTCTTTCTTCTTACTAGTGTTCACTAGTGCAAACACCCAACAAACAGCAAGAACAACATCTCAAGTAACAAAAGCAATTAACATACAATAAGCAACAAAAGTTTTTTTGGCTCTCATTTTTGGAATATAATCCTGATAAAATTTTGGGATGTTACAGGTGGTCCTGGCTCTCCTAGGCATGGAACAGAGAAAAAATGGATGCGGGTGAGTGCGGTGAGGTTCATGAGTTGGTCCAGCAAAGAGAAAGATGAGGGGAGCAGCGCACGGTATGTCCGTGGTCGTCGTCATACCTCGGGCACGGCCGAGCTGAGCACGGCCACGAGCAGCAGCAGCTCCATAGCAGTTGCTCTGCCCTCCTGGCGGTGCACAGAGGGAGTGGAGTGAGGGTGACAGTGGGGTGTGCGGAGTGAAATGGGTGAGGCTCGTGTCTATTTTATCGTTGACACCGGCGCACGGGAGCTCACGTGTAGGAGTGGTCTTGGGAGTGGGAGAGCACGCCATTGGTGGCGGTGCTGTGCATCCACGCGTGCGATGGGCGTAAGGGGCAGAGAGTGAGAAATGGGTCACTGACGAGCTCTCCCTCGAGCTTGGGTGGTTACGCCGTCATTGCCACAGGGTGCTTGACGGATGGATAAGCACGGATGCGTTTCTCCGGCGGCGGCGTCGCTGTGTCCGCGGAGGGTAATGGGAGAGGCTAGGGAGACTATCGAGCGAGCGGTGCATGCTAGGTGGTGAGGTGTCGAAGAACGCCGCCAGCGTCCCCGCACGGCCATGGGCGCGCGTGCACGGTGCGGACGCGTTGCACGGGTGCAGAGGGTTTCCCAGGTGTATCTCCCCCTTGTCGAAGAGCGCGGAGAGGCAGAGGGGATGGACGGCGCGGCGCAGGGCACGCTCAGCGTCCTCCTTCGTCTAGCTCCCGTAGGAGGAGCCGGGCGTGAGTGCAGGAGCTCGCTCCCTCCAATGGCTACACGCCAAAACGCGCTCCAGCACGTTTCTTTGCTCCCAGGCGTGAGAGAGAGATCAAGAGGTGAGAGGGAGTGAGAGAGTGAGAGATTTGCTGAATTTCACTCGAATTCAATTTGGATTTGGAGGAGTTGAATCACTGCCCACAAGGTGTTCGGCAGTTGCTCAAGCCAAAACCAAATTTGAGTTTCAGTGATTATTTTCATAATTTGCTTCTTATAGATTTATCAAGTTTGTGGTCCTGTTTTGGTATTTTATTTGTAAGATTACCTGACATCTTTGCTATTTGGAAAATAAAAAAGATATAGGATTTGATTTAGGATTTTGAAATTAATTTATTGAAGAGAGAAAAGTAATAGAATAAAATAGGAGTGATCATTCATCACTTCTCTGAATTTGTGTGAGAGAAATATTTATTTCTATTTTTGGTTGATTTTTTGTCTCAAAACAATGGGTGATGTTTTTCCCATTTTATTTTTGTTCCAAGTTTTTAATTAAATCAACCAAGCAAGACAATCAACCAGAAACACTCAACCTAATTATACATCAAAAGTTTTTTATGATCCCAAATTTTTTTACTAATACACTGATTACAATTTTGGGATTGACAGGATCTTCTCCACAAGGGAGGCAACACCACAAGGGGTGGGTAAGGAGCCTATGCTCAACTCTCTCTCATCATAACTCTGTCCCTAGATCGAGGTAGGCGACTCCTATTTATAGTCTAGACGAAGGGGGTATGTGGGAGGAAGGATACATGACTTAAAAGTCACACAGCGCGCAGGCTGGACGGGGAAGTCGCCTGGCCGGGTCTAGGCCGGTTTTGGAGGCCGGCACGTCTGCAGAACCGGCCTTGCGAGGCCAGGCCTAGGCCGGTTTTGGAGGCCGGCAGCTTCTGGCTGGGGCCGGCCTGGCCGAGCTGAGACCGTCTGGAGTGCCATCGAGGTCGGGCGCGTCCGAAGGGCCGCCTTGGCGAGGCCGGGCTAGGCCGGATTTTGAGGCCGGTTTCGTCTGGGAGAGGGCCGGCCTGTCTTCTTCTTCTCCTTGTCGCTTTCTCCTCCTCTTTCCATGCGTACGCCTTGGATGGTCTTGAGTCTTGTGCTTCCACGGTATCTTCCCTGGACGTCCGTACTCGTCGTATCAAACCTATGATAGCAAAGGGGTAGATGCTCATGTAGTAAAATATCCCAAAGGACACGAAATGGGATCTCGTAGAGGAAAGAGTTCACCTTGAGCTTAATGACTACTTGTCATATGTTGAGGGTCTTGACATGGTGATGGTCGTGATCCGGCTACATCAAAACCTATAAGAATATATAATGCAAACATTAGTCCATAAGGATTTTCATTAATTACCAAAACCACACATAGGGTCACCACCACTTTCATCTCCCCCATTTTGTAATTGATGACAATCTCTTTTACGATGGTTTATATAATGAATTAAGCAACCAAAACAAGGATGCATGAGCAAGAAAGCAAATGCTTAAGATTGAAACTAAAGCAAAAACCAAAAACCCTCTAAAAACTTTTCTCCCATTGGCATCTATTGCCGAATGGAGGGAAAAATTTAGAAGGCCAATATAGTAAGACCTCCCCCGATTGTGTGCATTTCTCATGATATGAGTGAAAACAAATGCACATATCCAATGACGATAGATGGAGGGAGATCAAACTATAATGAGGATCCAAAAATTGTAAAGAATATCAAAACAAAAGTTACTTCACAAAAGAAGCAAACCAATCAAAGGATCTGAAAAATCAATGAACACAAGAAGATATTATGATAAGATCAACCAAGTGTTCTAAAATCAAGAGGGAACTCCCAAGGTATGTGCACAAACTAGGATTTGCATTTAATATAGTGTGCACAACATGGAATCCTCACTCCCGTCCTAGATAATTTCGAACACAAACAAGTGCAAGAGAGCAAGATGGTAAAAGAAGCCAAACAAACTTGCAACAAACAAAAATTTGAGCAACAAGAGCAAGAAGCGACAAATAAAGACTTGCTTAAAACCGAAAGTGATGGGTGTGATATAGAAAGACATTTGAGGAGACAATAGAAGGATGAGCGAACATCAACACAATCTTTCAATATAAGAGGCACATAGTGCAAATAATGTCTTTCACATACACATAACCCAAAGAAGATATAGAAAAAAGATCCACAAGCTTATTAAGATGCAAAATGGATACCAAATGAAAACGAAGCTTGTGCCTTTTAGAAACCACCAAAGAATCAAAAGCAATAAAGGTGGTCACTTAAGAAATTGGAACCAATTGAAGATGTAATTACTATCATGTATATAAGTTTCGAAGAACTTGGGCTTGTCATGAAGATCACGACAAGCACCAAAACCCAACAAGGAGAAAAGCCAAGTAAGAACCAAGAAAGATGATATCCAAGTATGCAAAGGTTTGAGCTTTCCATAAAGATGCGATCAAGTTACTCAGTTGATAACCCCTCTTTATAGTATGACGTCTATCCTGTAACCCGTCTCCCACTAACACCACGAGACCGATAAAATAGAAACCCTATCAAGATCATACCTTTGCCTTGCGCATTCCCATGAGCTATGACGACTCACATTGCTCCCCCATACACCAATACGGAGAGTCTCTCTTAGGCACATTGTTGCTTGTCGTGCAGTACACGTTAGTTTGGAGACCCCAAGAGGAAGGTATGATGCAGTCTAGCAGCAAGTTTCCCTCAGTATGAAACCAAGTTTATCGAACCAGTAGGAGCAGTAGCACTTCAGAAGGTTGTTGGCGGCTCGCACGGCGCAACACGATCACCAACGTGGAATCTGCACACAACACAATCAAACTACTTTGCCCCAACGAAACAGTGAGGTTGTCAATCTCACCGGCTTGCTGAAAACAAAGGATTAAATGTATGGTGTGGAAAATGATGTTTAATTGCAGGAAATGAAGAGAACAATGTTTGCAGTTTGTGGTTGTTTAATCAATGTAAAAGAATGGACCGGGGTCCACAGTTCACTAGAGGGTCTCTCCATAAAAGATAACTAACATGCTGTGAACAAATTACAGCTGGGCAATTGACAATATTGAGTGCATGACAATGCATATATATGACATGATGACTATTATGATATTTAATTGGGCATTACGACAAAATACATAGACCGTTATCCAACAGCATCTATGACTAATATTCCACCGCCAGGTTGTCATCCGAGTCCCCCGTTGGTATTAAGTGCAAGCAAGGATAATCGCATTAAGTGAAGTGCGTAATGTAAACAAATACATATGACCGTGACATAGCATTGTTAGGTTAACCCTAGTGGCAACAGCACATCCGCAATCTTAGAAGTTGCTGTCACTCTCCCAGATTACCGGAGGCATGAACCCACTATCTAGCATAAATACTCTCTCTTGGAGTTACAAGCATCTACTTGGCCAAATCATCTACTAGTAACGGAAAGCATGCAAGATCATAAATAACATAGGGCATAGATTGATAATCAATTGACATAGTATTCAATATTCATCGGATCCCAGCAAACACAACATGTAGCATTACAATAATATGATCTTAATCATGATAGGCAGCTCACAAGATCTAAACATGATGGCACAAAGTGGAGAGACATACATCTAGCTACTGCTATGGACCCGTAGTCCAAGGATGAACTACTCACGCATCACTCCGAGGCAGGCATGGTGATGTAGAGCCCTCCGGTTGATGATTACCCTCTCCGGCAGAGTGCCGGAAGAGGTTCTGGACCCTCCCGAGCTAGGGTTGACGGCGGCGGCGTCTCTGGAACTTTTCGTGGATAATGGCTCGGTATCTAGGGTTTTCTCATCGAGGGGAATAGTAGGCGAAAGGGCGGCGGCTGACGACCGCCGTGGGGCCCACACCACCCCAGGGCGCGCCGGGGGGAGGGGACCCCGCCCTGGGTGCGTGTGGGGCCCACGTGGCTCCTCTTCGTTGCTCCTTTGGACTTCCTGTGTGTGTTTTGATAAAATAGGTCCCTCCGTGAAGTTTCGTCCAATTCCGAGAATATTTCCAGACTAGCTTTTCTGGAATACAAAAACAGCAAAACAAGAACTGGCACTTCGGCATCTTGTTAATAGGTTAGTACCAAAAAATGTATAAAAGTGATATAAAGTAGATGCAAAACATGTAGCAATTGTATAATATCAGCATGGAACATCAAAAATAAATAGATACGTTTGAGACGTAATCAAGCATCCCCAAGCTTAGTTCCTGCTCGTCCTCGAGTAGGTAAATGATAAAAACAAAATAATTTTTGAGGTGACATGCTACCATCATAATCTTGATCATATAATATTGCAAGGCACATGTAAATGAATGAAGTGATCCAAGTCAATGGTCTATAGTTTGCTACCAAATAGATAATGAGTAAACAATGAATCACACAAGCTAAACTTTTTCATGAATAGTATTTGGAGACAAGCATCAAAGAGTTTTGCATAAGAGTTAACTCATAAAGCAATAGATTCTAATAAAAGGTATTAATCAACACAAAGTAAGAATTAAGTTTCAGCATTTGCTTCAACTTTCAACATATTTATCTCATGGATATCGTCAACACAAAGTAGTATAACAAGTCCAATATGTAGCATATAACAAATGTTGTAACAAAGTTGACACCAGTGTTTGCTTGTGGAAGACAGAAAGAATAGGAAAACTGACTCAACATAAAAGTAAAAGAAAGGCCCTTCGCAGAGGGAAGTAGGGATTAAATCATGTGCTAGAGCTTTTAGGTTTTTGAAATCATATAGAGATTGCATAAAATATTTGACACTCCTCCCAACCTTGCTAACACAAGCCATGCTAACCGAATCCTCGGGTGCCTTCCATCAATCACATACCGTGGAGGAGTATCTAGTTTTGAGAGGTGTTTTGTTAATTGTCAATGAATGGTAGCGGATGAAAACAGTATTCTCCCTGTCAAACAGACTTTTAAGAGCGGCTCCCATGAAGGACGTTATTTCTACCAGCAAGGCAGATCATCCCTCTTTCTCTTTGGTTTACTCACGCAGGTATTTCACTGTTTGTCATTGCTTACTGATGAATCAGGGCAAAGTGTGTGAAGAGATTAATTGGTTAAAGTTGTAATTAATTGGGACTGGGCACCCCGTTTGTCGTGGGTTTGTCACATCAGGTGTCATGGATGACTTCGTAGGTGTGGGATTACGCGAGTCAAGCATCTCCGAGCTTGGGATCGCTGGAACAAAGATCGACACAGATTACCCAGGTTCGGCCCCCTCAATGTGAGGTAAAAGACCTACTCCTCCTGCCTACCCTAGATTGGTATTGATATGATATTCGAGGTGTTACAATGGAGGCGATCCGATCTGGTACTCGCCGTATATGCTAGGGTTTAAGGGCTTGACCTTCTCTAAGTCCTGCAAGTCCTCTTTATATACACAGAGGCTCGTCAGGTTACAAAGGAAACTTCCTCCACAAGGAATATATCAGCTGGATCCTACGAGGAAACTATTTAGTCCTTACGTCTTCCAGGATACATCTTCTAGACCCTTCTTCTTGTGGCGGTTCAATATTGGGCTCGCTCCCATATTGGGCTTCTGTCTGTGCGAGTAAAGTAAGTCGCACATAGCAATATGGGCTGCGAGTTGATCCAGAAAGTATTCCCCCGACATTATCCCCCAAGATTGGTTAGGACTTTACGGTGAGAATCTCTCGGTCACCTGAAATGGTTGTTGAGTCACACGGTAAATGTTCTGACCAATCTCTGATTGATGCGTTCAAAGCCGCGACTCATTCATGCGGCTCATCTTCTCTGTTGGGAATATTCTGTTTCCCTTAATTGCGAACCGTTCCTCGTTTTACGGGCGCAGATTGTGCCGTTGGTTGCGGGCGCAGATTGTGCCGTTGGTTGTGGGCCCCTCCAGTTATAAGCTGCGGCCGTCTAGGTCAATATCCACTTGCCTCTGCTCTACCTCATTCCTAGCCGCGCCGCCTTCTTCCTCAACCGAGCTCAGCCCCCGATCCAATCTTCTTTTCGCAATGGCGCCCAAGGCCAAGCCATCCGAAGACAAGCGCAAGATTTCCTGCAACTGGGAAGGATCTTGGGTGACGGAGGAGGTCCTCACGGATTTGGCCGCCAAAGGCTTTCTGCCGCCGAAGGAGAGCAACGTCTGGCGGGCGCCAGGCAGCGAAACCGAACCGCGCCCCAAGCCCAACGAACTAGTGATGTTCGTGGAGCACGTGGAGCGCGGATTCACGCCGCCCGACTCCTCTTCTTCCGCGATTTGATGCGGCGTCTAGGCCTCCATCTTCACGACATCGGGCCCAATTCAATGCTCCAAGTGAGCAATTTCCATGTCCTGTGCGAGGACTACCTCGACGTAGCCCCCAGCATCGATCTGTGGTTGGCTTCCTTTTCTTGTAATAGCCAACTCACTTGGAAAGGTGGCGCCTATGTTCAGGTTGGCGCCATCTCTCTTCAACGCCATCGAAATTCTATTCTTCCCAAGCTGGCCCTGGCGAATTGGCCCAGGGCTTGGCAAAAATCTTTTTTCTATTGCCAATATACTTCTCCGGAGGGCGAGACTCGCCTCCCCTCCTGGTCCAACTCCACTTTCGTGCCTACCGAGGCACTGAAATCAAAGCCTCGCGACTCTGCCACGCCTTCATCAACGAGTCGCTGATCAAGGTCCGCGCCTTAATTGGTCATTGTCTAACTGGCCTTGATCTCCTTTCCTGCTGGACCAAGTGGCGCATCCAGCCCGTGATCCGCGGCAGCGATCATTCCTTGAGTGCACTGGCACTTCTGCTGATGTCGATCGCATCCAGGCTGCCGACTGGACACCTGAAGAATGGGTGGAATTCGTCACTCGCGTGACTGCGGAGAAAGACGTCTCCTTTGAAAAGGTGGGGCTTGCCCCTTTTAGTGTTAACAACAAGCCTTTTGAGGTAGCATTTCTTCTTTGTCACTTTTGCCTGTGCAATTGAATCGCGTTCCTTTTTTAATACTGTAATCCATCTTTTCTTGAATCAGGCTGATGAGAATTATTGGTCGCTCCCTGCGACCGATGCTGGCACTGCTGCTCCCAACGTGCCACAAGGAAGAAGTTGCTGCCCGCTCTAGAGGGCAGCGAAATTGCTATTATCCCATCTGTCGCCACTGCGGCTTCAGAGGGTGAAGATACTGAACTGGACGAGGATGACAGTCCAGTGCCGGCTGCGACTCCTCCTGCCACGGCTGGCCCAACTCCCCGCAGGGCCTCCAAGAGGCTGTCTCGTGAGGAGCCAGAGCTTGATGCTCTGGAAAATCCTGAGGCTGCAAAGCGTCGCAAGCCTGCTACGGGCGCGACCTCCTCCACTGCCAGGCGTGTGTACAATGCCACCGCCTCGGCTGAAGAAAGACATGGGTCCCCACTCTGGTAAGTCCTACTGTCTTGACATCTGAACAACATATTCTTTTCCCTTTATTGACGCACAAATTTCTGATTGTAGACTCTGGGATCCAAGGCCTATCATCGCTGTCAAGTGACGGCCTCATGGCCTCTGTGAAGATGGCTCCAGAGTTAGTAACTTTCCTTGTGACTATAACACTTCTATTCTGCCATATATGCTTCTTTTTCACAGTACTCTTGTTCTTGCAGAGGTGCCGCTGATACCATGACTACGGCTGATCTAGGAGGTATCTCCGAGGCCGTGGTTGAGCCACACATGGCTTTTGCGGTTGATGCTGCCATGGCGGAGGGCGTGGCCACCACTGATGACATGGCTACTGCCCCTGTTCCTGACACAGCTACCCAAGAGGTGGCTCTGGAAGACGGAACGGATCTCCTTATGGTCCAAGATGTGGAGAAGGTCAATCCTTCATCCATAGTCACAGTGGCAAGGGCGCTGACGCACCGCTGATTGAGTCGCCAGCGGCTGATAACCAGCAGTCGTCAGCTCTGCGCGCTGAGGTTGCTTCCTCCTCCTCCATGAGCCGCGCTGAAAAACTGTCAGAGGCCATCATTGCCTCAATGACAAGCAGGCCGCGGAGCTTCGCGAGGCACTGTCTAATCTGTCTGCGGCTTATAAGGTAAGTTTCTGTCTTGGCTTATCTGTCTCTAGCCCCCAAGGATCAAGTTTCTTTTTGACTGCAAAGGGAGGCTTGATACTTCTCTTTAGCTGTTGACATTGACTTACTAGCTGATGTACTTCTTTGTAGGAGGAACTAAATGCCGTGAGAGCACAAAGACGCGCTGTGGAAAAGCAGTTGCAGGAAACTCCCTCGGAACTAGAAAGGCTGTGCGAGCTCCTTGGCCAGTGTGATGCCGAATTGAAGAAAAGGGAAGCCATGATGGGCGAGCTATCTGATGAGAGCTTCAAGCTATCTGAACAAGCCAAAGCCACCGAGCTGCGGCTTAAAAAGGTTGAAGATAAGTTCCAAGAGAGGGTCCAGCAACTGGATCGCCAAATCAGCGCGCAAAAGGACGCCATTGCCCAAGCCAACGAGAACACAAGACTAAAGGCTGTGGAGATTGACAGTCTTGAGAAAAAATTGGCAAAGTTATCTGACGCCCATAATCTTGTCCATGCCAAAGTCTTATCATGACTCATGAGTTGGCTGGTACGTTCTTGTGACTTGCATCTGCATCTTTTTACTTTGCTTCCTCTTTTGTATGTAGTTAATCTGACTGACCAACATCTTGTTGCAGGAGAGGATTCTGCACTGCTGCGTGGGACCACTCAAGTTCACGCGAGTTCACGCGGAGGGCTTGTGATGCCATGAAGTCGCTGTCTGGATGTCTGCTGCCGACCAAGCCAGTCCCGCTGACTCTGAAGGGCTATTGAAAAGATTGCTTAAGGCGCTGATGGTCCCGAAGAGCAAGGCTTTGATACCTGCAAAAATAAACGGATTAGGTTGAGACTCCAAGTGCAGAGTGTATAGTAAGTGGAAGACAGTTTTCCCCACGAGGGTGACTCGAGGGTTTAATATCGAACTCTCGGGGAATCTGAAGTGGTAGATTTATCTTCTTATCCTTCTTTTGGTTACCTACAAAACAAGGTTAGATGTTTTGGTCCTCAACCTCACCTGTGGTTGTCAAGCACAAGGTGTAAGAATGATATCAGGATAGTTATGCAATGCAAACAAGAAATAAATATGCAATGATGGTGGATGCAATGATAAATGATATTTTTGGGTTTTTGAATGATGTATGCAAGATGAAAAGTATTTTTGTATTTTCGGATTTAATGATGGCTGAAAATAGAAAAGTGGTATATGGTGTTGGAAAGGTGTTTCTTATGATTAAAAATGGACTGGGGTTCATGGTTTCACAAATGCACTCTCTCTTTATAAAGTGGTAGACAATGGAACACACACAGTTAACATATGAGATTGCAACACAGGGTTTGATAACAAGTTACTTAGATATATGGGCATCACGTCCTAACATAGAGATCTTTTGGTTATTAACCTCTCTTATACTCCACCAAGATGCGAACTAAATCATAACACCTCAGTAATTAAGATAACTCAGAGTATAGCATTAAGTATCATGACATGAAGTGAAAATAAGAACATGCTAGATCTAGTCATGGAGTAGTGGCAATGGTCACGCCCACATCCCCGGTAGCATGGTATTTTAGTTTATCCCTAGTGAGGTAACAAAGTAAGGTAAAGATACCAAAGTGGATCGCAGAACTTTCTCTCACGTTCACTGCACTAGCCACCCCCCGTTACTCCAACTAATGCACACGTTCCCCCACACACGCTCTCATAAACATGCTTGATCAAAACAAGTAGACAAGAACGGGGTACATAATATGCATCTATACTCATAACTGAAACAAACATTGCAATCTCAAACATATATTAACTCATAAAGATCCACCACAAAGGTATTACAACGGTGACCGTAATCATGTTCAGCAGCTCATACGGTGCTAATTAGTGAAGCTCAAGAGAGGAGAGATACATAAGTTACTTCCACAAACCCATAGTCCAGAGGTGGACTACTCCCTCTTCATCATGGAGACGGTGGAGAAGTCGATGGAGAAGATGGAGACCACGCCGGCAGCGCCCCGCCGGAGTTTTCCCCCTCCAATCTGCAGCTCCTGATCTCCGTTTCGGTGTTTCTGTGTTTGTGCGGCGCTCCTTCCAGAGAACGTCGGGGGACCTTTTTTATAGGCGTTTTTAGGTCAAGACGATGTCGGTGGAGCGAAGATCGACGGCAACGGAGCCACGAGGCCAAACGGGTGGGCCCACGCGGCCACAGTACCTGGCCGCGTGGGCCACCCGTTTGGCCTCGGCCTCCGTTTGTTCGCTTCCTTCGCCCACAGGTCTTCTTCCTTCCAAATATTGACGCCCGTAAATTTCCAGGTGATTTCGTTGACGTTTGGGTCCCTGAAACATTAAAATAAAAAACGGGGTTTTCTGCCTGTGCAGGGTTAATTCCATAAAAATAGGAAATAAATGAATATTCCCAAAATCATTATAAAACATTGATATAACCCTTATATGATGCAAATATGATTGGAATATAAGCAATTAAAGTGCAAAGTTCATGTATGCATTTTACATGCATCAACATCCCCAAGCTTAATCCATGCTCGTCCTCGAGTATGAAGATGATAAAACTAACATGGACTTTGCAATTTAATACTTAACAATGGATATCAAAGATGATTACTATTGCTACATATAGTCAAATGATTCATTCTTCAAAGGAGTAGCAATATGCAAATAGTTTATGAAGTGATATCAAGTATTCAAGACAAGGATGTTCATTGATAGTTCACAAAGTGTAACATGGTAGCAAGTAATATGGAACACATGTATGCATAATGATAAGTAGAACATCCTACAATGGTCATAGAGTGTAGATGAAAATCTGAATATGATAGGTGTACACTTTGGAAAGATGTATATGTGAGTAGAGGTAAAGCATGCATAAGTTTCATCCAACTTCCAAACTCTTCTACTTAAGTTAATGATTGCAATAAGGTATTCATTGGTGTCAAGCTCTCATTGCCCCTATCATAGCATCTTGAATGATTAAGGTTAAAGTGAAAGCAAATATGAGTAGTGTGCTTGATAAAGAATGGGTTGAATGTCTCATGCCCCTTGAATACAAGTACTTACACCATGTGTTACTCAACTTGGGAAACAAAGCAAGTTCAATTAAATATCATTGTAAGCATAATAGTATCATCAAGAGCGTCAACTGGGGTACCTCTTGTCCCAAGATATGGAACAAGCCCATATCAAAATGACAAGACAAACAAACAAAATGAACAATCTCAACACCCTTTTTATTTACCATTTGGAATAGTTTTTTATTGCAAGGTGTATCACAGAAGGTTCACCATAGTATGTAAGTAAATTTCCACCATGAATGATGCATGGCTTAGATTAGCGGCCCAGGCGTCTCTCTAACCATTTACACAAACTCATTTAAACTCACTCTATTTCCACATTTATTTCAACATGATAAGCATCCATAGACAAAAGCACATGATATCAACTAAATGAGATGAAGAGCGTGTTGAAAGCTTGCCATGTGACAGCACATATGGGCTAACTTCCAACCCAAAACATTCATCAAGCCACAAACATCATAATCTTAATCACAATGGGTCAAGTTTTATTATGCAAATAAAAGAAATTGTGCATCAAGTTCGTGAGAGCTATATAACCAATTTTTTCCATTGCAATCAATAACATAAACATTTTCATTCAGAGGTAAGATAACACAAACAACATGTTAAACATACTCGGAATAGCATAAAGCCAATAGGTAGATATGGTGGACTCACTGGAATAACTTTGGTTGAAGGTGTTGGAAACAAGTTTTTGCTTGTTGGAGTTTTTGGGCTAGCAAAAGGGAGAAAGTTGACCATCTAGATGCATGCATGAGTGTCCATAGAACTAACTAATCCATGTTAAACCAAGTGAAATAACAATCAGCACCAAAACATGAATAAGTGATAGCTCTACAAAAAGAATTTGCAAACTATTACTCATAAACAAGCTCATGAATCATGCAACTATATGTATCATTAAAAATCAAGTCAAACATCCCTTTTCCCAATCTTATAAAAGCATCCAACATATTTCAACCCATATTTCCAGTAGCTCTCTCATATATAATTGATAGTGTGGTGGTCTCTCAAGACTCAAACAAAAACAAAAACGACGCTCCAAGTTTATGCGATAAAGTGTTTCGATCGAAAAACAGAAGTTGGACGTGTGCAAACCGAGAGTGTGTAGGTCCAGCGGGGTTGTCTTCACATCCCCAAGCTTATGGTCTTCACCATCCTTGGATAGCTCTTGGTGCATCTCCTCCAATCCCTGTGAAAAAACTTCAAAACACCGTTTCTCCCATCTCTTTTCTGTGGGGTGCATTAATAGTGATAAACAAATAGGTTCCTTGCTGCATATAATCCTTGAACAAAAATTCATATGACATGTCCAGAAAGTGTATAATGTTGTATGCCTACTCATAAACTCAATTGGATCAAAAAGATTCAACTTAAAAGCTCAAAGCATGCATCAAACAAAATGGGACAGAATCTGTCCAGAAAAACAGCAGCAGCAAAACGTATTTTTCTACCCTACCAAACTTTCTCGAAAAATTCCGAAAAAATTCATGCATACAGAGGATGAAAAGTTGCAACTACAGTTCAAATATGAGCTCATTCGGAGTTACAGAATAAGAATTAAAAATCATACCGTGCACTGACTCGTGCAGGAATAAAATCTCCGAACGCTATAAGCAACTTTTTCAAACCAAAAAGGGTAAAACTTGGCACTTTATTAAAAACTCCAGAACCTAACTAGACACAAAATCTCTTGTTACAGCAAGAGGACACAAAGAAAAATCACACATAAAAATAACCGGGTTGCCTCCCGCAAAGCGCTTTCTTTATAGCCATATAGCTAGGCTTCTTACTTGTTGTTTATTGTGGACGAAGCTCATGAGGGAGCTTGAACTTTGGTGGTTCCCTCTTCCTTGGAAAGTGTTCCATGCACTTCTTGTGTGGAAACTGAAACTTTACATTCCCTTCCTTTGAATCAATGATAGCACCTGTGGTACGAAGAAAAGGTCTTCCAAGAATAATAGGACTAGAGGTTTTATTCCCCATATCCATGATTAGAAAATCCACAGGCACAAAAGTCATATGTAACTCTACCATAACATCACTTACTTTTCCCAAAGCATGTTTAATAGAGTCATCAGCAAGTGCTAGTTCAATAGAGCATTTTTCAAGATTTTTCAATTCAAGCACTTCATATAGTTCTTTAGATAAAACAGAGACACTAGATCCTAGATCAAGTATGGCATGGTGTGTCTCTTTTCCAATAGTTACTAGTACCATATCATAGCCTCTTGGTTGTACCTAGCAATCTTTTCTTTCAAGACATGATTAGCAATATAAGAACCAAAACCTGCTTGGTTAGTGTTGATGGAAGGATCACTTGCAAATTTTTGTAAGATAGATATTAATTCATGCAAGCTACAATTTTCTAAGTCAAGCAAAGGATCCTTGACTTCATTAAGCATTTTAACTTCCTCAACTTTCTTTTCCAACTCAATCAGCATAAGAGATTCATCATGTTCAGTTTCTTTAGCTTCTTCTTTTAAACTACCAAGTTGAGACATGAGTGGCAACAAATATTCAGGGTAGTTCAATAATTCATCAAGAGTTTCCTCCAAAGTAAGAGGAACATTTTCAGCAATGTTAACAGAATTCATTCCAACCACAGGTGATGCTTGTGGTTTCCCTGCAGACATACTCAATAAAGTGGCTTGATTATCAGCTAGTTTAGACAAAGCTTTGTCTAGTCCTGCAGCTTGGAGTTGTAAGCCTTTAATATCAGAACTAATAGAAGCAACAGACTTATTCAACTCTTGTATCATGGTATTATGACTAGCAACTTGTTCCATGAGAATTTTGTTAGCCTCAGAATTATCATTGCGTGATAACATAGGCTTCCAATTATTATCATTAGCATTAGGATATGGAACAAAAGGACGATTGTTGGGAACATATGGGGGTTTATTATAAGAGTTATAATTGTTGTTACCATACCCATTATTACCATAGTTCCTAATGAAGTTGACATCAATATTTTCAGAATTGTTTCCAACTAGTTCTTGCAAAGGAACATTTTCAACACTAGGTTTATTAAGCAAAGCAAGAATAGTATCCATTTTAGATGACAAATCATTAGTTTCTTCAATAGAGTTCACTTTCTTAGAAGGATTAGGTGCCCTATCAGTATGCCATTGACTATAGTTTTGTAAAATGCTTTCCAATATATTTTTAGCTTCTACTATAGTCTTACTCATAAAAGCACCTCCAGCAGCAGAATCAAGTATGTTTCTAGACATGTAGTTTAAACCATTGTAGAAAGAGTGTAATATGGTCCATTCATTAACTCCATGTGAGGGACAAGTTCTAAGCATAAGTTTTATCCTATCCCAAGCCATAGCAACATGTTCATTTTCATTTTGCCTAAAAGAAAGGATGTTGTTTCTATTTTGCAAAATTTTAACAGGGGGATAATATTTCTTAATGAAAGCTTCTTTTAGATCATCCCAAGAATTAATACTACCAGATGGCAAGGAATGCAACCACTCTTTAGCTTTTCCTCTAAGTGAAAAAGGAAATAACTTCAGTTTTAGGATATCACTTTCCACATTTTTAAACTTTTGCATGTCACATATTTCAACAAAGTCATGAAGATGCATAGAGGCATCCTCCATAGCACTACCACCAAATTGTTCCCTAGTTATCAAGTTCAACAAACTAGGACTTACTTCATAACTCTCAGCATTTATCTTAGGTGTGGCAATAGCTCTCGTGATAAATTGATCATTAGGAGTGTTTGTGTAGTCACACAACTTAGTTCTTTCTCCCATTTTAGCAAGTTTTTTTTGGTATTTTTAATTTTTTATGCAAAACTGAAATAAATATGATATGATATGCAATGACACTAACAAAACAAATAAATTGCTTTGTAAGTAAAGATGGATAAGATGGTGCTCACGTAGGTGCAACCTCCCCAAGCTTAGGTGTTAGCACAAGTTGGTGACGTTGACTTTGTTGTGAGATGAATGCGATGATGCACACCCTTGGATAAATCTCTCAGCTACGATTCCCCGGCAACGGCGCCAGAAAACGTCTTGATGTCCCGAAGAGCAAGGCTTTGATACCTGCAAAATAAACGGGATTAGGTTGAGACTCCAAGTGCAGAGTGTATAGTAAGTGGAAGACAGTTTTCCCCACGAGGGGTGACTCGAGGGTTTAATATCGAACTCTCGGGGAATCTGAAGTGGTAGATTTATCTTCTTATCCTTCTTTTGGTTACCTACAAAACAAGGTTAGATGTTTTGGTCCTCAACCTCACCTGTGGTTGTCAAGCACAAGGTGTAAGAATGATATCAGGATAGTTATGCAATGCAAACAAGAAATAAATATGCAATGATGGTGGATGCAATGATAAATGATATTTTTGGGTTTTTGAATGATGTATGCAAGATGAAAAGTATTTTTGTATTTTCGGATTTAATGATGGCTGAAAATAGAAAAGTGGTATATGGTGTTGGAAAGGTGTTTCTTATGATTAAAAATGGACTGGGGTTCATGGTTTCACAAATGCACTCTCTCTTTATAAAGTGGTAGACAATGGAACACACACAGTTAACATATGAGATTGCAACACAGGGTTTGATAACAAGTTACTTAGATATATGGGCATCACGTCCTAACATAGAGATCTTTTGGTTATTAACCTCTCTTATACTCCACCAAGATGCGAACTAAATCATAACACCTCAGTAATTAAGATAACTCAGAGTATAGCATTAAGTATCATGACATGAAGTGAAAATAAGAACATGCTAGATCTAGTCATGGAGTAGTGGCAATGGTCACGCCCACATCCCCGGTAGCATGGTATTTTAGTTTATCCCTAGTGAGGTAACAAAGTAAGGTAAAGATACCAAAGTGGATCGCAGAACTTTCTCTCACGTTCACTGCACTAGCCACCCCCCGTTACTCCAACTAATGCACACGTTCCCCCACACACGCTCTCATAAACATGCTTGATCAAAACAAGTAGACAAGAACGGGGTACATAATATGCATCTATACTCATAACTGAAACAAACATTGCAATCTCAAACATATATTAACTCATAAAGATCCACCACAAAGGTATTACAACGGTGACCGTAATCATGTTCAGCAGCTCATACGGTGCTAATTAGTGAAGCTCAAGAGAGGAGAGATACATAAGTTACTTCTACAAACCCATAGTCCAGAGGTGGACTACTCCCTCTTCATCATGGAGACGGTGGAGAAGTCGATGGAGAAGATGGAGACCACGCCGGCAGCGCCTCGCCGGAGTTTTCCCCCTCCAATCTGCAGCTCCTGATCTCCGTTTCGGTGTTTCTGTGTTTGTGCGGCGCTCCTTCCAGAGAACGTCGGGGGACCTTTTTTATAGGCGTTTTTAGGTCAAGACTATGTCGGTGGAGCGAAGATCGACGGCAACGGAGCCACGAGGGCCAAACGGGTGGGCCCCACGCGGCCACAGTACCTGGCCGCGTGGGCCACCCCCGTTTGGTCCTCGGACCTCCGTTTGTTCGCTTCCTTCGCCCACAGGTCTTCTTCCTTCCAAATATTGACGCCCGTAAATTTCCAGGTAATTTCGTTGACGTTTGGGTCCCTGAAACATTAAAATAAGAAAACGGGGTTTTCTGCCTGTGCAGGGTTAATTCCATAAAAATAGGAAATAAATGAATATTCCCAAAAATCATTATAAAACATTGATATAACCCTTATATGATGCAAATATAATTGGAATATAAGCAATTAAAGTGCAAAGTTCATGTATGCATTTTACATGCATCAGGCGCCAAAATATTTCTTGGATTGGAAGGAATCTTCAGCTCGCTCTGGTGCGGCTCATGTTCTTGCATTAGCCAAAACGTACTACCCATCCTTTGATGCTGCCAAGGTCGCACAAGGCAGGCCCTCGAAGAAGGTGGATGGCACTGATCTGACGGCTTCGGAATATGCGGCGACTTGGAAGAGCATGCGCGGTCATGCGACTGAGTTGGTGGATGGGGTGGATCTGGCGACCTATCTGGGCAAATATAATGCAGATGGAAGCAGATTTGAGAGGTTACCCACTCCATCGACCAGTGCGGTTATGCCGCAAGAGAAGAACCCCTCTCCAGGTGTGTCCAGCTCTGCAGCCCCCAAGCCCGCGACTGAGAAGCCGTGCAGCGAGCCCGCGACTGCTCCTTCTGGCAAGGCTGGTAAGCCGCCAGTTCCTCCTGCCCACAAGTCAAAAACTGGGCGCAAGTGAAGAAAACAATGAGTTAATGAATTTAGCCCTTAGTGGCTTGTAATAATTTGGTAGAACTATTGATGTCAAATACAATATTTATGGTTGTTAAGTACTCTCAGCAGTACATGGTTCGACCAATAGGCTGGTCCTTATGATAATTCTTGGTTTTTCCTCACTTAGGCCCCTGCGCGGCTCAGTATTTCCCAGGTAAAAAATGCGTGTTCAGGGTCAAGAGCGGCCATGATATGCGATCAAACTCGATTGACGCTGCACCCCCAATACTTTGGCCGCATAATGCAAGTCGCATCCAAGTGAGGTTGAGTATAATCACGATAAATGCCACTCATTTGGCGATCCCAAGGTAATAGGCCGCGCTAAAAAGCTGCCGCACCCCCAAGGAACCAATGATTAAAAAATAAAAGACTCACAACTCAATTGGTAGTTTGAGGTGAAACGACAACCTCCTACGTAGTAGGGGTGCCGGCTTTATTTCAGAATCATTATATGATATACAGGGTCGGTCGCGCCTAGGTGGCGACCAGATATGAAGCATGGGCCGGTCGCGCCTTAGTGGCGACCAGAAATGGGTCGATCGCGCCTAGGTGGCGATCAGAAGTGATACATGGGTCGGTCGCGCCTAGGTGGCGACCAGAGATGATACATGGGTCGGTCGCGCCTAGGTGGCGACCAGAAATGGGTCGATCGCGCTTAGGTGGCGATCAGAAGTGATACATTGGTCGGTCGCGCCTAGGTGGCGACCAGAGATGATACATGGGTCGGTCGTGCCTAGGTGGCGACCAGAAATGAAGTTTTTAGCCCTGAGTGGCCAGCTTGATAATGTAAACCCTTA
The DNA here is from genome assembly GCA_947311845.1 of Poa pratensis. NCBI lineage: Eukaryota > Viridiplantae > Streptophyta > Magnoliopsida > Poales > Poaceae > Poa > Poa pratensis. The sequence goes on from CAMZMU010000085.1 coordinate 98,852,756, forward strand.
GTGGTTTTGTTGCGGTTGCTGATGGCGACTCGCACTGTCTGGGATGTATCTTTATTGGCGATGGCCCGTAGCCCTTGCTTTCCTTGCCTCCCTTGCGGCTGTAATCTGAAGTCGCAAGTCAGGCAGGTGCCTTTTGGCCTCCACGATGTCATCAAAATTTTGCTGCGATTCGCGTATGGGCGTGCTCTCTGTGATACAGGCAGCTCTGGCCATAGCCTTGTCGCCTTCTTCGCATTCTTGAGCTATCTTTCTATCACCATTAACAGTGATGACTCCCCTGGGACCTGGCATCTTTAGCTTCAGGTACACGTAGCACGGCCTAGCCATAAATTTTGCGAATGCTTCTCTGCCAAACAGCGCGTGATATGGAATCTGGAAATCTACAACCTCGAACCAGATGTACTCGCTTCTGAAGTTGCTTTGTGTCCCAAAGGCGACCTCCAAGTTGATTCGCCCCAATGGCTGGGCTGATATGCCTGGCACGATGCCGTCGAAGGTCGTTCTGGATGGGTGTAGCTGCTTTCCTTGGAGATTCATCCTCTTGAAGGTCTCATAGTATAATATATTGATGCTGCTGCCTCCATCCATTAGTACTTTGCTTAACTTGTATCCTGCGACTTGAGGGGCAACTACCAGCGCGAGCTTGCCCTCTTCATTTATTTCTCCTGGGTGATCTTCGCGGCTCCAAACCACTGGCTGCTCGGACCACTTTAGCCACTGTGGTATGGCTGGTACTATGGCATTAACAGCTTGATTGCGTCGTCGCAGTTTTTGCTCCCTCCTTGAGGTATTGACCACAATTGTGTGATACTAACCCAACTGTTTTGGGAACTGTGGTTGGTCTGGCTGTGGATTTGGGGCAGCATTGTTGTTGTTGCCCCCGCCGTGGTTGCCTCCCTCATTGTTCTGATGATTGTTATTTGCATTGAGCGGTTGCCCATCCTTCCACTTTTTATAATGATAGCACTGTGCCTTTGTGTGGTTGGGTGGTTTTTCATCTTTTCCCACGTGGATGTCACAAGGGCGGTTGAAAACCTCTTCTAAGTTAACTGGGTGGAAATTCCTTCCTCTGCCGCTGCTTTGCTTGTAGCGAGTGTTCGTATTTGCGACTAACCCCGAGTTTCCTTCCTCGTTCTTGCGCTTGTTGTAACTCGCATTAGCATTGCTAGCTTGCTGCTGTTGAGGCTTGCTACTAGCCTTCTTTCCCTTGCCAGTATTTTCCTCCTCCTCTCCATCAGATGCGTCCCTGGTTTTATCCAAGCTAGCGTACTTGTTGGCCGCTGCCATTACCTCGCTGAGGCTCTTGACTTTGTCCTTCATGCGACCTAGTTTGTGGACCAGCGGCTCAAACTTACAATTTTTCTCCATTACAAGGACTGCTGAACTTGGTGGTATGTTATCTGAGGAATGTATGATTTCTGCTACCCTTCTCATCCAGTGGCGACTCGATTCGCCCTCCTTCTGCACGCAACGCTCAAGGTCCTCTATACTGCAGAGTTGTTTGCATGTTCCTTGGAAATTCTTGATAAAAGCTTCCTTCAACTCATCCCAAGAGTTTATTGAATTTGCCGGCAAGTTCTGCAGCCAGATATGAGCTGCGCCTTCTAACACCATGTTTAGGTACCGTGCGCAGATCTCTTCAGATGCATTGAGGATGCTCATGCCCATCTCATAATTGTTGAGCCAAGTAACAGGATCCATGCTTGCGTTGTAATTGGCGATCTTGCGAGGTCCTTCGAAATCTGCAGGAAACGGTTCAGACCTGATTCTTTTGCTAAAGCAGACTGGGCCTTTGAGTCGTGATGATAGGTTGGATGGAGCTGGCCTCCCTACTGGATTAGCCATTGTGCGTGGCTGCGCAACTTCTGCGGGTTGAACTTGCTGTGGCTGATCTTGGGCCGCCGGCTGGTTTTCTCTATGTCGCCTTGCCGAACTTGAAGTCGCAACGTGCGGCGACTCCGCATGGATGCTTCTCTCCGCCGTGGCTCTGCTATTATAGGGGGTGGAGTGCAGCCGTCCCGTGTGTTCAGACATGTTTGCTTGCTGGATTACTGTTGTGCTCAGCATCTCGATGGCGCGCCGTGCCTCTCTATCCATTGGTGTGTTTCCTGCTGGTGCTAACCTAGCCAGGATGTTTGTAGCCGCAAAGAGATTCTCCACTGGGCTAACATAGTGTCCTTGCGGCGTGTGGAACCTTTGAGGCTGCTGTGGTGGCTGCTGAACAAAGGTTGGCTGTGGCAACGGTGGGGGCATGATGGCCCTGTTCTTGGCTTGTACCATGGCCCTTGATCCAGGTGCTTCCGCTGCTATTGGTGCTGCGAAGGTCGGAACTGCTGGTGCGACTGATGGTGTTGCAATAGTCTGGACCGCTGGCGCGGCTAACGGTGCCATGGTTCGCATAACTACGGTGGACGGTGCCGGGTGTGAAGGTACCGCGACTGATGGTGGTGCGGCTTCTGACCACGCGACTGGATGCACCGTGTTGGTGGCGACTGATGGGATCGCGTTGGGTGGTGCCGTGGCTACCGACGTGTCAATCGCGGGGACCGCTGCTGTAGGTCCAGTGGTAGGTGATTGGAACAATTCCATAGGGTTTACCATTCCTGGCTGCAGGCGACTCGCATGGCGCCTGTGTGGCAAGGTGCCCAATCCTCCTTGCAAGGCGCTGGTGTCCTCAGCCAGCCGCTGTTGTTCTTGTCGGAGGCGCTGCTCCTCGCGCGCCAGCCTGGCCCTCTCATCTGCGATTCTCTGGACTTCATCATACAGTCCGATCCTAGTAGCTTCCAATTCTGTTACTCTGGCAGCCGCGTTTATCGCAGATATCGGAGTGAGCAACACACTGTTTTGTGGCACCGCAGCCACTGCGACGGAGGCCGGTCTTGGCCCTGTTTCTGTGATCGCAACTTCGGGCGGGGTCTCCCTGTTTGCGACTCCTGAGGCCGCGACTCCTGGCGTAGCCGCATCAGATGCCGCGACTCCTGATCCATCTGGCACGACTTGTTCTGCTGCTTCTGGTGGAGTGGGAGCCAAGCTGCCTGGCGGCATGCCCAGCCCTTCCTCTGTTTCCACGGTCCTGTAGACCCCTTCCGCGTGCTGATCTCCTGCGGATGGCGAGTTGTCACCCCTGGGGTTCCCACATAGCCTTTCTTCGAGGACATACTCAATGGATTGGCCTTCTTCGTCTTCCAGGGGTAGCGACTCGTGGTTAACAGATTCTCCTTCTTGGTCCATCGTCACAGCGACTCCCTCTTCTGAGTCGCCGTGTTGTGAAGGATCTTCTGATTCGCCGCCGATGATTCCGACGAAAACATGGACAGATCCAAACGGGATGATGTGGCCGGTTTCCAGGTAATCAGCTTCCGGTCCCCAGCTTGAATCGTCTATGAGGGGTGTGCCGTCAACCGTGATGATACGGCCAACAGCAAGATCTTCGACTCCTCTCATTGATCCTGCGCGGAACGTGATGCTCTTGACCGCAGGCCCCACGGTGGGCGCCAACTGTCGTGGGTTTGTCACGTCAGGTGTCATGGATGACTTCCTAGGTGTGGGATTACGCGAGTCAAGCATCTCCGAGCTTGGGATCGCTGGAACAAAGATCGACACAGATTTACCCAGGTTCGGCCCCCTCAATGTGATGTAAAAGACCTACTTCCTGCCTACCCTAGATTGGTATTGATATGATATTCGAGGTGTTACAATGGAGGCAATCCGATCTGGTACTCGCCGTATGAGCTAGGGTTTAAGGGCTTGACCTTCTCTAAGTCCTGCAAGTCCTCTTTATATACACAGAGTCTTGTCAGGTTACAAAGGAAACTTCCTCCACAAGGAATATATCAGCTGGAACCTACGAGGAAACTATTTAGTCCTTACGTCTTCCAGGTTACATCTTCTAGACCCTTCTTCTTGTGGCGGTTCAATATTGGGCTCGCTCCCATATTGGGCTTCTGTCTGTGCGAGTAAAGTAAGTCGCACATAGCAATATGGGCTGCGAGTTGATCCAGAAATTATTCCCCCGACACCGTTGCCAGCTCTTTTTGCAAATTATTGGATAAGCGGATGTATATGCCACTATTCCAGGTGTAAAAGTCCATTTGACAAGTCGAATAAAGAATAACCACACTACTTCCTCATGAGCTAGTAAACATTGACACAAAAAATAAATAATACCAATTTTGAATAGTTTAAAGGTAGCACATGAAAAATTTACTTGGAGTGGTAAGGAAATACCACATATAGGTAGTTATGGTGGACACAAATGGCATGGATTTTGGCTCATGGATTTGGATGCACGAGAAGCATTCCCTCTCAGTACAGAGTTTAGGCTAGCAAGGTTATGTAAGCAAACAAGAGTATCAACCCGTACACCAAATTTTATATGACAACCATATTGCAAACATTATAAGACTTCATACCGTCTTCCTTGTTAACCAGACCCTTTTATTAGAAAATATCTAGACCTTAGAGATACCACCTATGCAAACCAAATTTTCAACAAGATTTATAGTAGTTCTTCACTAATAGGCTTAACTTACATGATGCAAAAATTTAATCATGATCTACTTGTTAACTCAAAACAATTGACAAGCATCAAGTTATCCAACTTAGTGATCTACAAGATTATGCAAGTTTTTTTCCTTATACCACATGCAACATTTTCTGTACCGACCAAACACCAATCAATTTATTTTAACAACTCTCCAAACAGATATAAGTGAAGCAAGAGAGTACTTTCTTTAAAAAAAAGCTAATAGCTCTGACAAGAGATACATGAAAACAAGAGCTAAAAGCTGAACAGCGCTAGATATGAATACTCAGCAAATATAAGTGAAGAATAGGAGTATTCTCATGAAAAAGCGGAGCGTGTCTCTCTCCCAATCAAGAATGCTAGGGTCCAGTCAAGCTTATTGAAAATAAAAGTACAATACTGAAAATAAAAGCACACAGACGCTCCAAGAAAAGCACATATGATGTTAAAGAATTAAAATATAGTTTCACTAGAGATGACCTGATAATTTTGCCGATGAAGAAGAGGATGCCTTGGGCATCCCCAAGCTTAGACGCTTGAGTCTTCTTGAAATATGCTGGGGAGATCCATGGGAGCCTCCCCAATCTTAAGCTCTTCACTCTTCTTGATCCTATTATATCATCCTTCTCTCTTGACCCTTGAAAACTTCTGTCACACCAAACTCAAAGCAAATCTCATTAGAGGGTTAGTGCATAATCAAAAATTCACATGTTCTATAAGGACGCAATATGACTTGTTACTTTAAACATTAGCTACTGCCACTGATGTTATGTGAAGCTTTTACACTCAAAAAATAATTTCACTCAACACTAGTAAAAGAGAGAATGCAAAATAAAAAGGCATAATCTGTCTAAAACAGGAGAGTCCGCAAAGACGAATTTTTGCGAGGCAATTACAACGCTCAGATCGAAAAACTTTGAACTAATGAAAGATTCAGACATTCATAAAGATTATGTACACAAAATTTCAGATTTAATTAACAATCTGGTGATTTTAGGAATTTCGTACAGTGAACAGCAAAAATCTGTTTCTGTGCAGCAATCAAAATTTAGCATCATCTTAACATTAGAGGCTATTCTTGGCACAACAATGCAATAAAATAAAGATACAAAGGAGTTGCTACAGAAGTAAACATCCTCCTTGACTCAAATAAAGAAAAATTGCAGAAATAAAAATAATGGGTTGCCTCCCATAAGCGCTTTTCTTTTAACGCCTTTTAGCTAGGCACAAAGCATGCATCAAGTATTACCAAGTGAAGAAGCATTCACATTGTAATTTGTTCGAACAATAGAATCATAAGGTGGCTTAATCTTCTTCCTAGGAAAGTGTTCCATACCTTTCTTGAGAGGAAATTGATATTTTATATTCCCTTCGTTCATTTCAATAATAGCACCTATAGTTTTAAGAAAAGGTCTTCCAAGCACAATAGGGCAAGATGGATTGCATTCAATATCCAAAACAATAAAATCAACAGGGACAAAATTGTTGTTAACCATGATAAGAACATCATCAATTCTTCCCAAAGGTTTCTTAATAGTAGAATCAGCAATGTGAACATCCAAGTAACAATTTTCCAAATGTGCTAAATCAAGCATATCATAAAGTCTTTTAGGCATAACAGAAATACTAGCACCAAGGTCACAAAAAGCATTGCAATCGAAGTCATTCAATTTCATTTTAATAATAGGCTCGCAACCATCTTCTAACTTCCTAGGGTGGATACTTCACGTTTTAATTTTTCCTCCCTCACTTGTATGAGGGCATTAGTAATATGTTTAGTAAAAGCCATGTTTATCTCACTTGCCTTAGGACTTCTAGCAAGCTTTTGTAAGAATGTAATTACTTCAGAAAGATTACAACCATCAAAATCAAAATCATTATCATCAAAGGTGATGGAGCTATTGTCTTCCTTATTACTAGAAATTTCAGCATCTTTATCAAGAACAGTTTCAGAGTTATCAGGCAATTAGGACATTTTGCAATAGAAGTGAAAACATTACCAACACCAATTATCTTGCCATTAATGGTAGGAGGTTTGCTAACACTTGAGTTTGAAGCACTTTCAGTAGTAGTAATAGTATAAACTCTAGCAATATTATTCTTTCTAGCAATTTCATCCTCTCTTTCCCATCTAGCATGCAATTCGGCTAACATCCTCACATTGTCATCAATTTTAACTTGTATAGCATTGAGAGTTTTGCTCTCTTTAACATCATGAGACATGTTCTTTATTTTCAACAAGTCAGCATCAAGAGCAAGACTATCAACCTTAGAGGCTAGATTTATTGAAAGCAGTTTGTGTACTAATAAAATCCTTAAGCATGAATTTAAGATCAGAGGGTACACTTTTATTATTGTTGTAGGAACTACCATAGTAATTTCCATAACCATTGCCACTATTAGAAGGATAGGGCCTATAATTACTATTACCAAAATTATTATTATAAGCATTGTTGTTGAAGTTATTAATTTTAATGAAATTCACATCAACATGGTCTTCTTGAGCAACCAAAGAAGCTAAAGGAACATTATTTGGATCAACATGTGTTTGACCATTTGCAAGCATAGACATAATAGTATCAATTTTAGCACTCAAGGAAGAGGTTTCTTCAACAGAATTTACCTTCTTACCTGTTGGAGCTTCCTCGGTGTGCCATTCAGAATAATTAATCATCATGTCATCCAGAAGCTTTGTTGTAGCACCCAAAGTGATGGACATAAAGGTACCTCCAGCGGCCGAATCCAATAAATTCCTTGAAGAAAAATTTAATCCTGCATAGAAGGTTTGGGTGATCATCCAAGTAGTCAGTCCGTGAGTGGGGCAATTTTTAACCAATGATTTCATTCTCTCCCATGCTTGAGCAACATGTTCAGTATCAAATTGCTTAAAATTCATTATGCTACTTCTCAGAGAAATAATCTTAGCAGGAGGATAATATTTTCCAATAAAAGCATCTTTGCATTTAGTCCATGAATCAATACTATTTCTAGGCAAAGATAGCAACCATTCTTTAGCACGTCCTCTCAGGGAGAAAGGAAAAAAGTTTCAGTTTAATAATATCACCATCAACTTCCTTAAGCTTTTGCATTTCACAAAGTTCAACAAAGTTATTAAGGTGAACAGCAGCATCATCAGTACTAACACCAGAAAATTGCTCTTTCATAAAAAGATTTAAAAGTGCAGGTTTAATTTCATAAAACTCTGCTGAAGCAGCAGGTGGAGCAATAGGTGTGCATATGAAATCATTGTTTTTTGTGCTAGTGAAATCACACAACTTAGTGTTCTCAGGAGTACTCATTTTAGCAAAATTAAAAATAGGACACAAAATAACTTGAAAATAAACTAGATGCAAGTAACTAATTTTTTTGTGTTTTTGATAATTGAAAGCAAACAAGATAAAATAAAATAAACTAAGCAAGACAAAAACAAAGTAAAGAGATTGGAAGCGTGAAACACCCCTTGCAGAATTACTCTTGCTCCCCGGCAACGGCGCCAGAAAGTTTTTGTTGGCGTGTTGAAGGGGAGGTCAAGAGCTGTTGAACTGAAGTACTTCTAATCCCCGACAACGGCGCCAGAAAGTTTTTTGTTGCTTGGAGTGCAGTACACGTTCGTTGGGAGACCCCAAGAGGAAGGTATGATGCAGTCTAGCAGCAAGTTTTCCTCAGTATGAAACCAAGGTTTATCGAACTAGTAGGAGCAGTAGCACTTCAGAAGGTTGTTGGCGGCTCGCACGGCGCAACACGATCACCAACGTGGAATCTGCACACAACACAATCAAACTACTTTGCCCCAACGAAACAGTGAGGTTGTCAATCTCACCGGCTTGCTGAAAACAAAAGATTAAACGTATGGTGTGGAAAATGATGTTTAATTGCAGGAAATGAAAGAGAACAATGTTTGCATTTTGTGGTTGTTTAATCAATGCAAAAGAATGGACCGGGGTCCACAGTTCACTAGAGGTGTCTCTCCATAAAAGATAACTAACATGCTGGGTGAACAAATTACACCTGGGCAATTGACAAATATTGAGCGCATGACAATGCATATATATGACATGATGACTATTATGATATTTAATTGGGCATTACGACGAAATACATAGACCGTTATCCAACAGCATCTATGACTAATAATCCACCGCCAGGTTGTCATCTGAGTCCCCCGTTGGTATTAAGTTGCAAGCAACGGATAATCGCATTAAGTAAAGTGCGTAATGTAAAAAAAATACATATGACCGTGGACATAGCATTGTTAGGTTACCCCCTAGTGGCAACAGCATATCCGCAATCTTAGAAGTTGCTGTCACTCTCCCAGATTACCGGAGGCATGAACCCACTATCTAACATAAATACTCTCTCTTGGAGTTACAAGCATCTACTTGGCCAAAGCATGTACTAGTAACGGAAAGCATGCAAGATCATAAATAACATAGGGCATAGATTGATAATCAACTTGACATAGTATTCAATATTCATCGGATCCCAGCAAACACAACATGTAGCATTACAATAATATGATCTTGATCATGATAGGCAGCTCACAAGATCTAAACATGATGGCACAAAGTGGAGAGACAACCACCTAGCTACTGCTATGGACCCGTAGTCCAAGGATGAACTACTCACGCATCACTCCGGAGGCAGGCATGGTGATGTAGAGCCCTCCGGTGATGATTCCCCTCTCCGACAGAGTGCCGGGAAGAGGTTCTGGACCCTCCTGAGCTATGGTTGACGGCGGCGGCGTCTCTGGAACTTTTCGTGGATAATGGCTCGGGTATCTAGGGTTTTCGCATCGGGGGGAATAAGTAGGCGAAAGGGCGGCGGCTGACGACCCCCGTGGGGCCCACACCACCCCAGGGCACGCCAGGGGGGACCCGTGCCCTTGGTGCGTGTGGGGCCCACGTGGCTCCTCTTCGTTGCTCCTTTGGACTTCCTGGTGTGTTCTGATAAAATATGTCCCTCCGTGAAGTTTCGTCCAATTCCGAGAATATTTCCAGACTAGCTTTTCTGGAATACAAAAACAACAGAAAACAGGAACTGGCACTTCGGCATCTTGTTAATAGGTTAGTACCAAAAAATGTATAAAAGTGATATAAAGTAGATGCAAAACATCTAATTATAGCTACACGTTATCAGACCTATAGGGGTTACACGCTTAAACTTGCATTGGTTAGTATTGTATATTGGTTGGTCTGGAACATAGCGAGAGAGTATCACTGGAATGGTTTCTGCATGGTAGATATATTCATATCAGAGAGATTGCATCAGGCACACATCGAATGTCTCAGGACGATAGAAGTTTCTATCGTCATCGGATTTATTCCGAGGGTATATATATAGAAGAATATATTTATCCGGAGAATTTTGTCATCGGACACTGTGTGTCCCGGATCATATAAATATGTTTATATGATAAGTAATTAATTCTGAAATTTTTGTAAAAGGAAATATTCAATTAGGAATTAATAAGACAAAATTATTAATTAATTAGTAATTTATTTAATTAATAAATAAAATGGAAAAATACTAAAATAAAAGGCTAATAAAAGGAGGCTGCCACATGGGCCCTAGGGGCCCACATGGCAGCCGCACCACCCAAAGCTAGTGGTGGGCCGGCGCTAGGGCAAAGGAGGGGGAGGAGCCCCCTCCCACCCAAGTGGGCCCCACAGCCCATGTGAGGCCGGCGGCCAGGGAGGCAAACTGGCTTGGGGTGGGACCCCCCACCTAGGTCGGTTCATACCAAGGTGGGCCCGCCCCTAGGGCCAGCGGCGGTGCGACTTGGGGGAGTGGTTCTTACCCCATCTCCAAGTCCCCCTCCCCCTTGGTGCTCCTATATAAACCCCACCCCCCTCCTTTTGGAGACATAGAAAATTGAGAGCTTTTCTCTCTAGTTCGATTTTGTCTAAAAGGATTGAGAGAACCTCTCTAGATTAGAGGGACCCTCTCTGATTCGACTAGATCTGATCTCTCTCTCCTTATCATGTGTTGAGATCTTCACCTTCATATACACCAGTAGTGCTTCAAACTTTGACGACGAAGCCCTGCTGAACCTTTCCCATCATACGTATGCGAGATCTCACAGGGGTGAGGTGTTGGATCCCGATAGTTGACCCTCACTCTTCTGGACCAAGGAGATCGAGCAAAGGAGAAGGCGACAAAATCTCTCTACCAGGCTTGGTTGAGAGAATCTGCTACAGGCTACTACAACTACGTCATCAACACTTCTTCCGCAACTACGGTGTTGGTAACGTATTCTGTCTAGTTCTTCCGATCTTCGTATTCACATGTATCTTCATAGTAGATCTTGGGTTGTTGCGTAGCATGGTAATCGAAATTTTAAATTACCGTACACGCAACCCAGCAGGGTTTTCCATGCTAACCAAAATATGAAGGGTCCTTGCATTCAAGCCATGGCCATCTAAGCAGAGAGCTTTTGCAAAGTTTCAACATATAGCACGCTAAGATCCCCAAGAGCCTTGGGGCCGCAAACCGTCTCCCAATTGACTCTGCAGTAGCCACCGAAAACTTTGTCAGAAGCCAACCATAGAAAATTTCCCTAATTTTCTCCATGTTATTTGTAATGCCTGATGGATGATGAGAGGGGTCAAATTATATATCGCTTGAGAAGAGAAGAGAGAACATATTTTACAAGGGCGGCGTGACCAACCGAATGATATACTTGCCATTCCAAGTTGGGGATTTTCTGCCTGTTTCGTTTTGGATGTGTGGAAAGTCAACTCTCATAAGACGCCAAACTGAAAGCAGGAGACCTGGGTACTTCATCAGAAAGGATGCCCACTCCACCGGAAGCTCCTCAATATTAACATCTCAAATTTATTTGGCTGCAACAAATAGGAACAATGGAGCTCTTATAGAAATTTGTGCAAAGCCCGGTCACTTCACCACAACCACTAAGGATGGCGGGAAGGTTTGATATCTTCCTTCATAAGGCCCACAAAAATGGCCGCATCATCGGGATAGAGCGAGGTTCTCATTACCCCCTCCCCTCCCTGCCACCGGCGCCGCAGTCAGTAGTAGTACGGTTAAGAACTTTTTGTAGAGGGTCAATGCAGATATCCAGTAGGAGGATGCCCACGACCATTCAAAATTGGGGGGAGGGGGTCTGACCACCCCATTGAGGAGGATTCTCGACAATGAATTTGAAAAGACGGCAACAATTCAATTGTGTACCAGGGAACCCTCTTCTTCGAACGGGATCGTTAACATAATATCATCTTATCGAGACAAATACTTTGCACAGATCGAGCTTGAATAAAAGGCTCCTCGTGTTTTACTCTTGCAATTTATTTGCCAAGTTGTTGACATAAAAAAGTGGATCAGACTAATAGGTCTAAAATCGGAGATGTCTTCAACCTGCTCTTTTTTGGGCAAACAGGTTATGTTAGCAGAGTTGAGTCAATGGAAGTTTGTTGTATGAAGGTTCCAAAAAGGTTAATCGTTGTCATCACATTCGTTTATCAGTTGCAAACTTTTTTTTTTGAAACCAGGCAAAAGTTTTACCTTTTATATTGATAAAGAAGAAGCAAACATGAAGGACAAGGCCTAAAAAGAAAAAAAAGATACAACTCGATCCACGCCGGTCCCGAGGCCACACACCACACGGGTCGACGGCCAAGTTGCCCAAGCAACCAAGGCCGACACCAAAACCCTCAAAGCAACATGGTGGAGGGGAGAATCAGGAGCCGCCGCTCTGGCATACACGCTGGCCCCAAAGCCGCGCTCCACACAGGTTGACGACCAAGACGCCCTAGCGACCAAAGCCGACACGAAATGACCTCGACGCAACAAGTCGGAGGAGATCTCGACGCATCACAGCTGATGGGTAGCATCCGGAGCCGCTGCTCCGACATCCACGCTAGCCCCAAGGCTACGCCCCACACGAGCCGACGACCAAGACGCCCAAACGAGCAAAATCGACGCTCCACCACCTCAGCGCAGCACGGCGGAGGCGAAGCCCGGAGCCGCTGCTCCGGCATCTACGCCGGCCCCAAGGCTGAGCACCCCAAGCCAAAGACGAAAACTCGCTGCCGCCAACCACCAGATCTCCGTAGATCCCACTGGCCGGGAACATCCAAGGCGAGACCCTAAGAGGCAAGCGACGCAGGAGCGCCGCCTCGCCCTATCCCGCGAGGGATATGGGTTTCTCCCGGAGAACCCAACGTTGGAGAAGCTAGAGACACCTCGACGGCGCTTCAAGAAAGACATGGGGCCGAGGATGTCGCTGTCGTCGACTCCACTTCCAAACATTTTCTATAGAACCCATTGGTGAAACCATCCGGTTCGAATACTTTGTCTCACGGTATTTGGTTAGTTGCATTTCGAAACAGCTTCAGTTAAACTCTATCTAGACCGTGTCCGTGTCCTCAAGTAGCTCATTTCAATTAACCTCATGCGTTATACCTTTCCTCTCTCCTCATAGAAATGCGCTCTGGTGACGCGGAGGGACCTGGCGACATGCCGGTCGTCGACGGCGCGCCCGTGGAGAAGCTGACGGGTCAGTTCTGGGCCTGCGCCGGAGACTCGCCACCAGTTACTGCGGGCGGTGGGCGCCGCCGGAAGACGCTCGCACCGCCGGCGTGGGAGGCGGCTTGTACGGGGTCGTGGTTCTCGTCCCTAGGCGATCTGCATGCTGATCCGTCTGGGATAGATGACGGCAGGGTTCCTACAGAGGCGGCGGAGGAGGTGTTGGCAAAGGAGTGGCTGGTGTCTCGCGAGGACATCCGACGGCCGGCCAAGTTAGAAGGGGAGATCGTGGCGGAGTTTTGGGAGAAAGTGGGCTACCCGACGCCGGCGTCGCGGTTCTGGGAGCGTTCTCCTCCGGCGAGCTCCGATGCAACCCAAGGTACGATCTTGTCTTCTGTGTGCAGGTCTACCGAGTCGACGGAGATGGAGAGATCCGAGGTCGTGTCTCCTCCCATGGTGGATGTGGCGGGTCCTAAGGGGAGGGTGCCGCCAAGGCGTCCGCTACGGCGTCCTTCGATGCGGATGGGGTGGTGGGGTCCTCTACCGCGACCCCGGATCACGCCGCCGCCATGCCTCAGGGACTTCCTCCCCGAGTTCCCTCCTTCGCCGGCTGCGGGATTTTCAGCCGCGGCACCAGCGGGATCGGGAGGGTCCAAACCGGAGTTGATCGAGGCGAGGACGGAGCAGAATGAGGGCGATCAGAAAATTCAAAAACCACGGGCGCTGACGTGCGGGGCCCAGGTGCATGCGATCGTCAGCCGTCGATCGCCCTGGGCGCATCTCGGCCGCTGGTTCGAGGGATTATGGAGGGAAGACCGTGCTGCCGTCAGGCCTAACCTAATCGATCGATCGTCTCATCCACGCCCACCGACCTCCCCCTCGCCGTCCGTCCCTCCGGCTACGCCCGCGAAGAGCTCGGGGGTCTTTCGCTCGCTGACGAGGTCCTTCGCCGAGGTCGCATCGGCGTCGCCGCGGATGGTCGTGCCTACTCCGGGTCATGGCGGTCCGCCGACCTGGGCCCCGGCTGGGGCCAACGCCGCTCAGTCTCGTGGGGGCGGGGTGGCTGATACGTCTCAAACGTATCTATAACTTTTGATGTTCCATGCATGTTTTATATCAATTGCCACATGTTTTGTATACACTTCATGTCATTTTTATACATTTTCTGGGACTAAGCTACTAACAAGATGCCACAGTGCCAGTTCCTGTTTTCTGCTGTTTTTGTATTCCAGAAAAGCTAGTCTGGAAATATTCTCGGAATTGGACGAAAATTTACGGAGGCCCCTATTTTATCAGAAGACACATGGAGTCCGAAAGAGAGACGAAGTGGAGCCACGAGGGCCCCACACGTGGGTTCGGCGCGGCCAAGGATCTCCAGGCGCCCTGGGGTGGTGTTGCCTCCTCGTGCACCGCCTCGCGACGCCCTTTGGACTATATATTGCCCCTGACCTAAAACTCACGGAACAATCGACGATTTCCCCAGAAAAGTTCCAGAGCTCCGCCGCCATCCGAAACCAAGTTTCGGGGGTCAGAAGTTCCTGTTCTGGTACCCTGCCGGGACGGGGATTGACCCCCGGAGCCTTCTCCATCGACGCCGCCGCCTCCATCATGCTCCGTGAGTAGTTCCCCCATGGACTACGGGTTCTAGCTGTAGCTAGTTGATACTCTCTCTCCCATGTACTTCAATACAATGATCTCATGAGCTGCCTTACACGATTGAGATCCATATGATGTAATCGGTGTTGTGTTTGCTGGGATCCGATGAATATTGAATATTATGTCAAGTTGATTATCAATCTATGCCCTATGTTATTTAAGATCTTGCATGCTCTCCGGTACTTGTGGTTACCTTGATCAAGTAGTTGCCTGTATCTCCAAGAGGGAGTATTTATGCTAGATAGTGGGTTCATGCCTCCGGTAATCTGGGAGAGTGACAGCAACTTCTAAGGTTGCGGATGTGCTATTGCCACTAGGGATAACCTAACAATGCTATGTCCACGGTCATATGTATTTGTTTACATTACGCACTTTACTTAATGCAATTATCCGTTGCTTGCAACTTAATACCAACGGGGAACTCGGATGACAACCCGGCGGTGGATTATTAGTCATAGACGCTGTTGGATAACGATCTATGTATTTTGTCGTAATGCCCGATTAAATATCATAGTAGTCATCATGTCATATATATGCATTGTCATGCGCTCAATATTCTGTCAATTGCCCAACTGTAATTTGTTCACCCAACACTTGTTATTGGAGAGTTACCACTAGTGTAGATAGCAGGGAACCCCGGTCCATCTGTAATCATCATTGCTTTTCCGTCAACTCCACGCAAGCAACTATTTTCTGGTGCCATTGCCTCTGTGTTACTGCTACTGTTGCTCTCATATTACTGCTGCTTTCACATCACGTTTGTTACTAGTGCTTTCTCAGGTGTGGTGGAATTGACAACTCCGCTGCTAAGGCTTATAAGTATTCTTTGTCTCCCCTTGTGTCGAATCAATAAATTTGGGTTTTACTTCCCTCGAAGACTGTTGCGATCCCCTATACTTGTGGGTTATCAAGACTATTTTCTGGCGCCGTTGCCGGGGAGCATAGCTCTACTCATAAGTTTACCTGGGGAGTACACTCCACCTCTCTCTCTGTTTTTTATTTTATTTTGTTTTGTCTAGTTTACTTTTGTCTAGTTTTATTTTGCTTAGTTTATTTTCGTTTAGTTTATTTTTGTTTAGTTTTATTTTTCTTATATACCCAAAAATCCATAAAATTTAAAAACCAAAAAATCTAAAAAAACTGTTGCTATGGAAGAACATGCCAGAACCTCTATGTTTATGGAAGGTAAAGAATTATATATAAAATATAGAGAATCAAGAGAGGGTAAAATCACGAGAGGCATGTTAAAAAAGTTAAATCAAATTGCTGAAATTTTGCTGGAACGCCATGATATAAATTGTTGCTCTGAACAGGATACTAAACATCTTAAATTCCAATGTGGCTTTAGTGAAGACGTTTTAATTATGAACTATCATTGGAATAACTATATTCATTTGGGAGTTGAAGAAGTAGAACAATTTGTTTTACTTATGGGAGCTTCTGAAATAGACTCCTTCATGGCTAAAATTATGAAACTTGTGTTGCTTGCAATAAACTTAAAGAAACGGTCTCTTTTATTCTTGATTATTGCCTAGAAAATTTCAGCAATAATTGTTATATCATTGATTATAAAGAGAGACTCATTAATACACAAGAATGATGAACCTGTGGAAGAAGAAACTATTGCTGAAACTGAAGCTCATTGGATGAAAAAGAGAAGGAGAGTGATGAACAAAAGGAGGAAGAATGGATTAGCTACCCATGCCTACCTTCTAATGAGAGTAACTCTTTATCTCTTACACTATTTGATTGCCCTCCATGATTACCAAAGGAGGATGAATGTTATGTTCCTGTGGATTCTCTTGAAATATTCCCTATGAGTAAAACTTGTGAGAATAATTATGCTACTGTTATTTATGATAATCCATGCTATTTTGATAAATCTTATGATAATCCTTTATTTGTGCCTGATATCGAAATGCATGGTACTAAAGAGTTTTGCTTAGAAAATGTTTATGATAAAGCTCTAGATGATGGTCCTATATTGGTTGATAATATTAATTGTGCTACTAATGAAAATGGGATTGGAGAGGTCTTGACTTTATCTAGATGGAGTCCCATACCTCTTGAGAATGATCAATCATCTTGTTATAAAATGGTTAAAAGTGGGTTTGAAAGTTTTAATCCCACTATTTTTGAGCTTGATAAGAATTATGTGTTTGTAAATCATGAAAAGCATGCTTTATGTGATAGTTATATTGTTGAGTTTGTTCATGATGCTACTGAAAATTATTATGAGAGAGAAAAATATGGTTGTAGAAATTTTCATGGTACGAAAGCACCTCTCTATATGCTGAAAGTTCTGAAGTTACTCTTGTTTTATCTTCCTATGCTTGTCACTTTGTTCTTCATGAATTTATTTGTGTACAAGATTCCTATGCATAGGAAGTGGGTTAGACTTAAATGTGTTTCGAATTTGCTTCTTGATGCTCCTTTTGCTTCAATTTCTATTTTTATGTGAGCATCTTTAAAACTATCAAGCCTAGCTAAAAGGCATTAAAGAAAAGCGCTTATGGGAGGCAGCCCATTTTATTTTTCTGCAATTTTTCTTTTATTTAGTCAAGGAGGTTGTTTACTTCTGTAGCAACTCCTTTGTATCTTTATTTTCTTGCATTGTTGTGCCAAGAGTAGCCTCTAATGTTAAGATGATGCTTAATTTTGATTGCTGCGCAGAAACAGATTCTTGCTGTTCACTGTACGAAATTCATAAAATCACCAGATTGTGAATTAAATCTGAAATTGTTTGTGCGTAATCCTGATATATGTACGCATCTTTCGTTAGTTCAACGTTTTTCGATATGAGTCCCGTAAGTGACGCGAAAAAATTCATCTTTACTGGCTGTTCTGTTTTGACAGATTCTGTCTCTGTTTTTTGCATTGTCTCTTGTGGGCTTTAAGCAAGGTTCTCTAGATGTGGAGGGCTATAGCTAATGTTTTATTGAGTTTTTGCAATGTGTCACAACAGAACCAGTGGATTAAAGTTTTTGAGTACTAACCCCTCTAATGAGAATTACGTTGAGTTTGGTGTGGCGGAAGTTTTCAAGGGTCAAGAGGGAAGAGTGATATAATAGGATGAAGAAGAGTGAAGAGATTAAGCTTGGGGAGGCTCCCATGGATCTCCCCAGCATATTTCAAGAAGACTGAAGCGTCTAAGCTTGGGGACGCCCAAGGCATCCCCTTTTCATCGGCAAAATTATCAGGTCATCTCTAGTGAAACTATATTTTAATTTTTTCACATCATATGTGCTTTTCTTGGAGCGTCTGTGTGCTTTTATTTTCAGTATTGCACTTTTATTTTCAATAAAGCTTGACTGGACCCTAGCATTCTTGATTGGGAGAGAGACACGCTCCGCTTTTTCTTGGAATACTCTTGTTCTTCACTTATACTTGTTGAGTATTCCTGTCTAGCGCTGTTTAGCTTCTAACTCTTGGTTTTCATGTATCTCTTGTTCAGAGCTATTAGTTCTTTTATAGAAAGTGTCGGGGGAATAATTATCCCGCGACTTTTTCAAGCAAAGCGCGACTCATTCACAGTCGCACCACTATTGGGCTTACACAAATATGGGCCGACTCAAGATCATGAGGAAGGATCTGAAAGACCGGAGAAGATATAACTTGGGGGACACGAAGATTGGTCTTCAAGTAGGACTGAAAGTGCATGTGTTGCCCCATGCGTGGTTTTGGTAATTAATGACAATCCCTATGGACTAATGTTTGCATTGAGATACTCTTGTAGATCTTGTCCATAGGTAATGTTTGGAGTTCATGTGTTGGACGCTAGAAGATTTCATGATGACCAAGGTTCCATCCAAGGGTTTATATGAAGAATGGTCATGTGAAGAGTTGAGCTTATTGCAAGCATGGCTTGGAAAAGAAGATTGAGTGAACTTCATGTTTATCTCCAAGCCATCATCTATATCAAGATAAGAAGATGAAGTGCAAGCTCAATATGATCCATCTCGAAAGACATCATTTGATTGAAGCTTGCAAAGGAGACATGAAGACGGAGCTTAGCGAGGCCCTCCCATAATGGAGTATGGGGGAGCATTTGGAGAAGTCTTCATCAAGCATGTGCTAGCAAGCACAATCAAGAAAGGTGTTCCAACTTGAGAGAGTCAAGATCGTCATCATCGAGCTCAAGTGGAATGCGCAAGGCAAAGGTATGATCTTGATAGGTTTTCTATTTTACCGGTCTCATGTTGTTAGTGGGAGACCGGGTTTTAGGATAGACGGCGTACTATCAAGAGGGGCTCTCAAGTGAGTAACTTGATCGCATCTTTGTGGAGAGCTCAAACCTTTGCATACTTGGCATTCATCTTTCTTGGTTCTTATTTGGTTTTCTCCTTGTTGGCTTTTGGTGCTTGTTGTGATCTTCACGACAAGCCCAAGTTCATCGAAAACGAATTTCGTATGGAAAACTTGTTGCGTTTTCGGTTTTGGAGGTTTGCCGATCATTCCTTTTTAGAGAGGTTTTACCTTTCTCCATTTGGTTTTATCTTCCATTGTTGGACTATGATGTTTCTCTGCATGATCTTGTAAAGCTCTTCGTTGCGATTCCAACGAGCCCGAGAACATCGAAAACGGAGTCCGGATGATCAAGATATCGTCGTTTTCGTGTGCAGTTTTCTGAGGGGCGGAAGTTCCGGTTTGGCCGGAAATTCCGGCCATCCGGAAGTTCCGGCCAAATTTCCGGCCAAAGTTCCGGCCGAGTGCAGTACCGTTTTTTAGTCGCTTTTCTGGGGGTCCGGAAGTTCTTGGACGGAAGTTCCGGCCTCAACCGAAGTTCCGGCCCAACCGGAACTTCCGGCCTAAGTGAAAACTGTGTGGTTTTGAAGGCAACGGCTAGAATTTCTGGAGGGGTATAAATACCCCTCCACCTTCCTCCAGCCAAGAGCTCGCCCAGATTTCTCTCTCCTCCATTGTTGCAAGCTCATTTCTTTGATATCTCCCAATCCCTCCACCCAAACTCTTTGATCTTTGGAGGATTGAAGGAGAAGACCTAGATCTACATTTCCACCAATCATATCTCCTCTAAGTGAGGGGAACCTAGTGGATCTAGTTCTTGGAGTTCTTGTGTGTTCTTCTTTGTTCTTCCTCTCTTTCCCCCATAAGCATTTGTTGCTTTGTTGGAATTTGAGAGTGAAGGATTTGAGCACTTGTGCTCTTGCCTTTTGCATTTGGTGCATCGGTGTGCTCTCCACGAGGATTCGTGGAAGTTGAAAGCTTGAAGAACTTGTTACTCTTGGGTCCTTGGACCCTAGACGCCTTTGTGGTGGTTGGACCCTTGTGTGGTCACTTGAAGCCGTTCGGGAGCCCCCAATCCATTGTGGGTTGTGCCTCGGATTGTTGTTGAAAGCCGTTCGGGAGCCCCCAATCCCTTTGTGGGTTGTGCCTCGGATTGTTGTTGAAAGGCTCCGGATTCCGCCTCGAAGGAATACCGATAGTGGAAGGTGAACCAAACCTTTGTGGTGCGGTTCATCGGAGAAGAGGGTGAAACCTTTGTGGTTGTTGAACCGTTGTGTCGGTTCACACCTCTCCAACGAGACGTACTCCCTTTCAAGGAGGAACTCGGGAATACATCCTCGTCTCCGCGTGCTTCGGTTATTTCTATACCCGAGCTTTTTACTTATGCACTTTACATTGTGATAGCCTTCGTGCTTGAAGTATTCTATATTGCTATCACCTTGTTGCTTGTCTTGCTTAGCATAAGTTGTTGGTGCACATAGGTGAGCCTAGTTTATTTAGGTTGTTGGCTTGTTAATTTAAACACCTAGTTTTATTCCGCAATTAGCAAGCCTAAACCGGAAAAGTTTTAATCGCCTATTCACCCCCCCTCTAGGCGACATCCTTGTCCTTTCAATTGGTATCAGAGCCTGGGCTCTCTTTTTGGGCTTTACCGCCTAGAGAGTAAAAGATGTCGTTTAGGGAATTAGTGCACGATCCCACTTTCATATTCGATGGCACAAATTATGATGTTTGGAAAATTCGCATGCTTAATCTTTTTAGGGCCATGGGTCCAAATTATATTAAGAGGATTGTGGATGTGGGTTTTTCTCCTCCAAAGGATTCTCAAGAATTATCTTTAGAGGATGAGGAAAACTCTCATCTCGAGACTCTAGTTTCTAATGGTCTTATATGTGTTTTGAGCGATGTAGTTCTTGCTTCAATCATGCCTTTTCGGAACGCTCATGAGCTTTGGACCAAGCTTCAAGATATATATGAAGTGTCCAAAATTATTGAGGATGATTGTTCTCCTTCCACTTCCGGCCGTGATGAGTTCACAACTTCTTCCACTTCACCAACATGTGATTTGTCACAAGGTAATGATATGGTGAGTGGTGATAGAAATTGCATTGGTGATGGTGAACTTACTATTGATTATACTTCTTCTCTATCACATTGCAATGTTCTATCTTTGGACTTAAACTCTTCTAGCACTCCAAATGTCATACATGCTAGAGTTGATAGTCCTTGCATATCATGTAATAGTTGTTTAACTAAATCTCATGATGATATGCTTCATATGTCTTGTTGCCATGAAAACAATGCTTCCATATCCTCTAGTACTTGCATGACTAACAATGTAGAGGAATCCCAACATTTGTTGGAACAAGACATGGACCTAAATGGTGCTTCAAGTTATTCTTCATTCTTCAATCATTAATCATGTTTGCCTTATGGCTAAGGATTCCGAGGTGTCTCCCACCTCAAATCCAAATTGTGATGATGAGGATGAGGATTCTCATGAAGAAGGTTTTGATTTTGAATCCTTAACCAAGATGGGTGAGATGGTACTTGGTGCTCTCCCCAAAGGTAGTAAAGCTATCCCTCCTCTTGTGAAATCATTGATTATGTTACTAAGAGTAGGGAATTATTGAGGATTTGGAAAGTCAATTTGATGAGAAATGTCAAATTGAGAGGGATGACTCTATTACTATAGCTTCCTTGAAAGCTTCTCTTGAAGAAGAAGAAGAACTTAGGTCTTCTCTTGAAGAGAGACTTGAATCTCTTGATGAGTCTAATGATCTTATTATTGCTAAAATCATTAAGGAAAGAGATCATGCCCTTGCTAAATTTAAAGTGCTTAAAAAGGAAAAAGTTGAATTTGGTGTTGGCAATGCTAGACTAAGTGAGGACATAGAGAGACTTGACAAAGCTCACAAGGCTTTAGAAAGTGAACACTCTCTCC
This sequence comes from Poa pratensis, assembly GCA_947311845.1. Classification (NCBI taxonomy): domain Eukaryota; kingdom Viridiplantae; phylum Streptophyta; class Magnoliopsida; order Poales; family Poaceae; genus Poa; species Poa pratensis. Next base: position 98,874,610 of record CAMZMU010000085.1, read on the forward strand.
TTATCAAGTCTCATGATCAACTCCAAACTCAACTATCTAAGAATGATAAGCTTGCCAAATTGTCTCCTTCTATTTCTAATATTAATGATGCTTGTGCTACTAACTCCACTTCTTGTGAAGCATCTATTTTGAAGGAAATGTTGAGCTAAGGGCTCAACTTGAGTTGCTATCTAGCAAGTATGGGAAATTGGAAGAAAGTCATGAAAAGCTTTCTAGCTCTAATGATGATCTTCTAGCATCCCATGCTAGGCTAAAGTTAGCTCATGAGGCTATTATTTAAAGGTAACATCTTGTGAGCCTCATGTGGAAAGGCACAACTTCTACTAAAATGCTTTATTGCCATGTGCTAGTCCTAGTGATTCATCCACTCACAAATTTCTACATCTTGTGATGAATTACTTTCATTGCCTTGTTGCTCTAACAATGAAGCTTCTACTTCCTCTAGTGTTTTTGTTGATACTAACCATGTAGAGGAACTAAATGAGCTCAAGGCCCAAGTCACTTCTTTGAAGAAAGACTTGGAAAAGCGTCATGTTGGGAAGTCCACACTTGACAATATGTTGAGTGTTCAAAGACGCCCCAATGACAAGAGTGGACTTGGATTCAACTCCAATAACAAGTCCAAGTCTATCAAGAAGAACAAGGGCCAAGAACAAGTTAAAGATTCGGCCAAGATTGTTTGCTTCAAGTGCAAAGTTGAAGGGCACCATGTTAGATCTTGCCCTTTGAAGAAGAAGGCTCTTAGTGAGAAGCAACAAGGGAAGAAGCCTCAAGTTCAAACTCAAGTTCCTCAAGTTGAAGAACGACCTCTTCCCAAGAATCAGCTACTCCTCCTCAAGTCAAGATTCCAACCAAGAAGAGAGGAGGAAGTCGATGTTGCTACCTATGCCGTGTGAAGGGTCACCTTGCTTCTTCATGCACAAATGGTACCTTATCCAACCCCATTATATTGATGATGTTATTCTCTTCGGAAGGATAAGGTTGGCAATGTGTTTGCCAAATATGTTGGGACTCAAAGTGGTGTCAAGAAAAGAACCATTTGGGTTGCCAAACCTATTGTGACTAACCTCTTAGGACCCAACTTGGTTGGGGACCAACAAGCTAAAACTTGATCAATAGGTGTTGTTGGAGGGCATTGGAGACTTGGCTACATCATGAAGAATTAAGGGATCTTCATCAATTATTTCTTCAAGTCAAGTCATTTGGATTATATTTCTATCTCATATCCAATGTTCCTCCTTGCGGTAACTTTTATTTAAATCATATATACATTGAAAGTTGCTTGCACCCTTGCATGTGTTTGGTTTTGTACCTTGCTAGTGTTTGTATGTGTTGTGCTCTCTACTTACTTATCTTGAGAAATCAAGTATGTGTATTTGGTTTGCACACCATTTACTTGTTTGAGCCTTATTGCTTTATTTGATATCTTATCTTGTTGGCTCTCTTTTGAGAGATTAATGGACCATTCCATTTTTGGAGAGTGATATGCTTCGTGCACTTCACAAACCAAAAATGTGTGTACATGAGAATACCACTTAGTGATGATATATCAATTATCTATTCTCTATGTGGTATGTCATGCTCATGAGAAATTCAAATTCTATAATGTCCATTAATTTCTTGAGTTGGTTTTGTTTGCCTCTTGCTTTAAAGAAAATTTGGATTATCACGTTATGGGGGAGTAATAAGCTATGTGCATATTACAAACCTAGAAAATGTGAACATGTGAGGTATTGCCACCTAGAATTGATATCTTCATTATCTTTTCCTTTGTGGCATGTTTCTCAAACAAGTTCCTTTTTGCTTAAATGCTTTTTGCCTCTCTCCGTTGGATCTTGTTTGTGATGGAATTTCTTGATATGGCTTTCCCTAAATATGTTCTCATATATCTCTTTGGGAAACCAATTGCTTCAAGCTACTCCTTGGAGTTGCTTTGCACTATTGCGTGATTTTTGAAGCTATCAAGAATATCTATCTATCTAAGCATGGCTTTTAATTCCTATCCTTTGCCATATGCTTATGTTTTGTGAATATGATCTTGAATATATCTTTGCAATCCACCACCGAGAAATATCTCCATACATTACTTGTCTTGGCAAGTGATAATCATATTGGTGGTAAATATATTGATCATATTCATTTTGGCTCTTGCTTTGAATTGCCTTATTTGATTGCCAAGGATTTGTTTTGATCTAACTCTCGTTTGTCTTCCTTGTTTTCTTTGGATCCTTTATTGCTCTACTTGAAATTTGTTTTGTGCTTTCTTGAGTTGGGAAAAGCAATGAACCAATTCTTGTGCATTGATCTTCAAAAGTCATACTTCTTGATAATGCACTATTCCTTGGGAAGCTATCCTACTTTGAGTAAAACACCGCTCTTTAAATTGGTATTGCAATTTCTTGCGCTTCTTGAACATGACTAGTGGTCGAATAATATATTTATGGAGAGTGATGATCTCATTTGTGTGCATTTTGTATTCAAATGCAAAATCATAAATAATGCACACATCTTGGGGGAGCAATCCTACATGTTTTTGAACATTAGTTGTCTTCATTTGGTATTTGATCCCGATGATATGTCTCTTTGAAGACAAGCATTTTCCGTCTTGGTACTTTGTGCCATCATGAAAAATGTAGAGGGTTTGGTTATTCCTTGACCACATTTTCATTTGGTATCTTCACTCATGTGTTGATTTGGATATTTGATATAATTTGGACAATTTGTTTTCTTGTCACACTTGTGTGTGCTTTGTTGGTTTACTTGGTGTTTTGTCTAAATTATATCTCGTTTGGTTCTTGAAAGTCATGTGCATGCATATTTATTATATGTATATCTTTTGGCATGCTTACTTTCGTTGATCCAATATATAGGATAAACTCCATCAAATCCTAAATGGCTAAGATGTGCATGAAATTCAATTTCACATTAATATGCACATATTTATGTGGAGTTTGTCCTATGTATTGTAGTTGCTCTAACTACTTTGGACCCAATGAGTTTGGGTACCATGTTGTACTTGAATGTGTTTTAGGTATATTGGAGATGCATTGGAAGCTTGTCTCATCTACAAGGAAGGTGTTGTCACCATGTGCTTATTGGAGCCAAGCTTGGATGATCATGAGCTCCTATCTTCTACATCACCAATGCTATCTCGGTAACAAGTATCTACCTCATGCATACTTTTCTAGCTCTCAACCTTGTGTAGGTTGTTTCATGGCATGAATCTCTTTGGTTGCAATTCTTTTGATTCTTGCAAAACGTCTTTATTGCAAATGTGAGTTAGCCGGGATGATTACATATCAAAGGGAATATATATAATCATTTTCATGATTCATCGATCCCATTTATGTCAATCTAGCACTTTCTACTTAAAGTCTCTCATGTGCAACATTGATGAATTTTCAAAATCATTTGCGTTTTGTGATACTTGTTATCTTACTCGGAGCATCCCGTTTATCACCTTTATCCTTTGTGGATAGTTTTTGATGCTATGATGAGTATAGGTTGGAAGTTCATCTATATCCCTTTAAGATAAAATTGAGCTTTGTGCTATGCTTTTAAGCAAAAATCTTATTGGTGTATTTATGACTTCCTCTTGGATATCATGACCCTTACCTTTGTACCTTTTTTGTGTACATGTTTTTTGTGGACTTATATCTTCGTGATTCGTGTCTACTTAGAAACTTATACACATGAGAATAGTTACATCTTTAATTGATATTCCAATTCTTTAGTGACCACCCTTTGCTTTTGATCTTTGGTGGTTCTAAAAGGCACAAGCTTTTTTTTTGTGTTATGCTTTGTGCATCCTTCTAAGCTTGTGGAGCTATTTGATATCTCCGTTGGTGTGTGAGTATGTGAAAGACATGATATGCACTATGTGCAACACTTTTTGAAAGACTATGTTGATGATTTTGCTCATCCTTGTATTAGTCTCCTAAAATGTCTTTATATCTCACACCCATCCTTTTATTTGCCGCTCCTTGCTCATGTTGCAAAAGTTTTTTTGTTGCAAGTTGTTTGCCTCTTTCATTTATATTCTCTTGCATGGGCTTGTGTTCGAATTTATCTAGGAGGGAGTGAGGATTCCATGTTGTGCACACTATATTGAAATAGAAATCCTATTTGTGCACGTACCTTGGGGAGTTCCCTCTTGATATTTAGAACATTTTTCGGATCCTTTTGATTGCTTGCTTCTTTCGTTGAAGTATCTTTCTATTTGATTTTCATTTGCAATCTTTGGATCCTCAATATAGTTTGATCTCCTTTCCAACTATTCGTTATTGGATATGTGCATTTGATTTCACTCATATTATGAGAAATGCACACATTATGGGGGAGCTCTTATTATATTGGCCTTCTTACTTTTCACCCATTTCGGCAATCGTTGCCAATGGGGGAGAAGTTTAGAGGGTTTAAGAGTTGTTGGTTTTATGCTTTAGTTTCGTTCTCAAGCATTTGCCTTTCTTGCTCTTGCATCCTTGCTCTTTGTGTTGCTTGGTTGCTTAATTCATTATATAAACCCTCGTAAAAGGGATTGTCATCAATTACCAAAATGGGGGAGATTGAAAGTGCATGTGTTGCCCCATGCGTGGTTTTGGTAATTAATGACAATCCTTATGGACTAATGTTTGCATTGAGATACACTTGTAGATCTTGTCCATAGGTAATGTTTGGAGTTCATGTGTTGGACGCTAGAAGATTTCATGATGACCAAGGTTCCATCCAAGGGTTTATATGAAGAATGGTCATGTGAAGAGTTGAGCTTATTGCAAGCATGGCTTGGAAAAGAAGATTGAGTGAACTTCATGTTTATCTCCAAGCCATCATCTATATCAAGATAAGAAGATGAAGTGCAAGCTCAATATGATCCATCTCGAAAGACATCATTTGATTGAAGCTTGCAAAGGAGACATGAAGACGGAGCTTAGCGAGGCCCTCCCATAATGGAGTATGGGGGAGCATTTGGAGAAGTCTTCATCAAGCATGTGCTAGCAAGCACAATCAAGAAAGGTGTTCCAACTTGAGAGAGTCAAGATCGTCATCATCGAGCTCAAGTGGAATGCGCAAGGCAAAGGTATGATCTTGATAGGTTTTCTATTTTACCGGTCTCATGTTGTTAGTGGGAGACCGGGTTTTAGGATAGACGGCGTACTATCAAGAGGGGCTCTCAAGTGAGTAACTTGATCGCATCTTTGTGGAGAGCTCAAACCTTTGCATACTTGGCATTCATCTTTCTTGGTTCTTATTTGGTTTTCTCCTTGTTGGTTTTGGTGCTTGTTGTGATCTTCACGACAAGCCCAAGTTCATCGAAAACGAATTTCGTATGGAAAACTTGTTGCGTTTTCGGTTTTGGAGGTTTGCCGATCATTCCTTTTTAGAGAGGTTTTACCTTTCTCCATTTGGTTTTATCTTCCATTGTTGGACTATGATGTTTCTCTGCATGATCTTGTAAAGCTCTTCGTTGCGATTCCAACGAGCCCGAGAACATCGAAAACGGAGTCCGGATGATCAAGATATCGTCGTTTTCGTGTGCAGTTTTCTGAGGGGCGGAAGTTCCGGTTTGGCCGGAAATTCCGGCCATCCGGAAGTTCCGGCCAAATTTCCGGCCAAAGTTCCGGCCGAGTGCAGTACCGTTTTTTAGTCGCTTTTCTGGGGGTCCGGAAGTTCTTGGACGGAAGTTCCGGCCTCAACCGGAAGTTCCGGCCCAACCGGAACTTCCGGCCTAAGTGAAAACTGTGTGGTTTTGAAGGCAACGGCTAGAATTTCTGGAGGGGTATAAATACCCCTCCACCTTCCTCCAGCCAAGAGCTCGCCCAGATTTCTCTCTCCTCCATTGTTGCAAGCTCATTTCTTTGATATCTCCCAATCCCTCCACCCAAACTCTTTGATCTTTGGAGGATTGAAGGAGAAGACCTAGATCTACATTTCCACCAATCAATATCTCCTCTAAGTGAGGGGAACCTAGTGGATCTAGTTCTTGGAGTTCTTGTGTGTTCTTCTTTGTTCTTCCTCTCTTTTCCCCCATAAGCATTTGTTGCTTTGTTGGAATTTGAGAGTGAAGGATTTGAGCACTTGTGCTCTTGCCTTTTGCATTTGGTGCATCGGTGTGCTCTCCACGAGGATTCGTGGAAGTTGAAAGCTTGGAACTTGTTACTCTTGGGTCCTTGGACCCTAGACGCCTTTGTGGTGGTTGGACCCTTGTGTGGTCACTTGAAGCCGTTCGGGAGCCCCCAATCCATTGTGGGTTGTGCCTCGGATTGTTGTTGAAAGCCGTTCGGGAGCCCCCAATCCCTTTGTGGGTTGTGCCTCGGATTGTTGTTGAAAGGCTCCGGATTCCGCCTCGAAGGAATACCGATAGTGGAAGGTGAACCAAACCTTTGTGGTGCGGTTCATCGGAGAAGAGGGTGAAACCTTTGTGGTTGTTGAACCGTTGTGTCGGTTCACACCTCTCCAACGAGACGTACTCCCTTTCAAGGAGGAACTCGGGAATACATCCTCGTCTCCGCGTGCTTCGGTTATTTCTATACCCGAGCTTTTTACTTATGCACTTTACATTGTGATAGCCTTCGTGCTTGAAGTATTCTATATTGCTATCACCTTGTTGCTTGTCTTGCTTAGCATAAGTTGTTGGTGCACATAGGTGAGCCTAGTTTATTTAGGTTGTTGGCTTGTTAATTTAAACACCTAGTTTCATTCCGCAATTAGCAAGCCTAAACCGGAAAAGTTTTAATCGCCTATTCACCCCCCCCTCTAGGCGACATCCTTGTCCTTTCAAGGACTCCGGCTCACACTTAACCTTGCGAGCCATCGTCTTTATAAGGTGGACTCAAAGAACCTAGAACCCTAAGCTCTCAAGCTCCAAACCCTAGATCACAACGCGACTCGACACATCGATCGCCAACCCCTTGTAACACCATATTCATATCAATACCAATCTAGAATAAGCAGGACGTAGGTCTTTACCTCACATTGAGGGGCCGAACCTGGGTAAAAAACATTGTCTTCCTCGTATCCTGCGATCCTTAGCTCGGAGACGATTGACTCGCGCAATCCCACACCTACGAAGTCATCCATGACATCTGACGTGACAAACCCACGACAGTTGGCGCCCACCGTGGGGCCTGCGGTCAAGAGCGTCACGTTCCGCGCTGGATCTGTGCCAGGGACGGAGGATCTCATCGTCGAACATCTACATCAAGATCTAGCTCAAATCTCGAGGAGAAAGTATGGAAAAATTCGACCGCGGGATTCGGGGCTCAACTTCGACAACGCCCCTCACGCGCAGGTTGCAGTACAGCAGCAACATCCGTGTTGCAGATATCACCGACGGCGACTCGTAACTCATCTCGACGATCCCTTCGGTGGAAAGATGCGCAATCGAGTTTCCCAGCATCTGTTAAAAGCGCATCGGATTCCAATGGCTGGATCTCCGTGGGCAACTCAAACACTGAAGCCCTGCCAAAAACTGACGGAACTCCACGAGTCTTTGGGAAAATAATTATCGAGGTCGACTCGGACATCAATTCGAAGATCCCTCTGGTGGAACCCTGCGGAATACAATCGCGAAGCCCTCCAAGAAGTTTGAGACAATTCCAACGGTTAGATCTCCGTCAGCGACTCAAACATTGCAGCAAGTTTTACATCTAGGCAAGTTCGCGAATCCTCCGCAGGGACATCAACAACATCGGTGAACTCGCTGGTCTACGTTTGCATCCGGGCCTCAACATCAATATTGCCTTCACGTACGGCTGATCAAATCTATCAGATCCAAGTTGTTTGTTATCTTTCCATGCGCGGCTCATCTGGCTCACAACCTGCCGCTGCACGAAAATCTGGCCGTGCCTGTCCGAGAATTCGGCGGTCAGAGCGGAGCCTAATTTTTCTTCAAAGTTTACTGACATCAGCAATCCGATCAGAAGTCCAACAGCCAGGATCAGTTTGAGTTGATAAAAGGTTACGTGCAGCTAGTATGAACTTAAGTCGCACATGGAGCAAAGTCATCAAAGGAAAGAAGGAAAACATGATTCTACAAGGGCTCACATGGATCAACTCCATGTGAATGTGGAGCACGGTCCCCAACATTATTTGGGTACATCCAGTAAACCCCTAAAGTTACCAAAGATAGAATTAAAAGGAAAGGAGCAATCAGTACAGGACCGTTTCCGACTCTTACGAGTATATGCGACTCTAGTCAAGTGCACGGCGACTCAACAAATTCTGGATTGTGTACGTGATCAGCTAGCAACACTCGTGCATGGTCTTCATGTGAAGGAAAGATAAAGCGATCTGGATGGTTGCCTTTGCATTGCATGGCAAGTTAAAAGGAGGGTAGCAACTGGACGTTTCTCTCTCCCCCGCTACTGTTCACGGAGAGGTGATTTTCTGAGCGAAGCTACTCGAACCACCTCGCCGCAGTTAGATCCGCATGATTCCTCGCCTCCGGCGGCCGCCTCGGCGGCGGGAGGTTGGGGAATCGCCGGATCTCGGCGTGTATATAGTGTAGGTTCTAGTAGTGTGCTAGCCGGCGGCGTTTTGGAGGAGGTGGCGGCGCCGGAGTGGCTTTTGCGGATGGGGGTCTTCTTCCCCGCTGCTGGTGCTCTTCGGAGCTTGGCTGCGGACCTTCTGTCCTCGTCGCTGTCGCGGTTCCTTGGAGCTGCGGGGTGCGACTTCCCCTCGTCGGAGTCCGTGTGGCGGTGGCTCCGGTGTGAACTTCCCGAAGAAGATGACGGTTTGGCGCTGGACGGCGTTGAAGATGGAGCGGAGTGGAGGTTCTTGCGAACCGAGGATCGTCGACTTCCCGACCGCGGAGGGGCTCACCTGATCCAGAGCGTATGGGGTGGAGCAGCGGCGGCGCGCCGGCGGAGCGTTCCTGTCTTCGTCCTCGAGGCCGAGTCCCAAGAGGGCTTATCTGTAATTCTTCTGTTTCCTGGGGCTTTCTGTAAGAATCTGGTGTAATATCGTCGTCTTTTTCATCGCAAAAAAAAGGAGGGTAGCACTTTTTGAGCCGCTACTCCGTTGCATGGTGAGCTCAAATGAAAGAAAAAAGAAAAATGAATACGGAGTGTGCGGTCAGCTCGTGACATCAGTCGGCGACTCAAAAAATCAGCGCGCCTCCAGCAACTATCTTCAACACTCAGCTGCACCACACGGTGACCCAACGGATGGACGATCTAAATACGGATATACATCCGACTGCACAGCATGAGCCGCATGTTCTTAGATAAAGTCGCCCATCAGCATGAGCAGTCAAGCCGCGCGGATGACAAAATCTTCAAAGGTCGAGAAATTGCGACGGCGTTCCGTACGCGACCTCTGCGATTGGAGCCGCAACCTGATGAATGATCTAATAACGTAGGCAGTTTCAGTCTGCGCGCGTTTTTGGCCAATTGAAGGGCTGACAGCATCACGTAAAAACGTGAAAATATTTTGAATCAAAATTGATATGATAGTGCTACAGCTGCCTGACCACCATCAAGTCCGTGTCAGATAATCACTTATAAAGCTGATTTTACCTACCATGGATCAAGGCATCAGAAGTTAACCAAAGGAATTGTTAGTTGCCTATCACCTACATGAAGCCCAGCTGCAGTTAGTGCCTCTTATCTAATTCGCACGTGGATCAAGGAAGTCAATCGGGAAAGGAAAAATTGTTGACCTGCTGTTTCAAAAAAGGCAGAATCCCCATTGCTACTACCATGGAGACAAACATAAAAAAGGAGGTATGGAAAGGGCAGACAACGCGTCTGGCCTATGGTCAGCGGCTTCGCTAACATCATGACCATCTCCGGGGACTCGCCGTGGTTTATTTACAAATCCATTACGGCCAACTTCAACTTCGGCGAATTAACATCGACCGTCCACGAATCATTCTGCGTCATCAACGCCCGGAGACTAAAAACAAGATAAGTCGCTTTCATGCTCAAATTTCACAGCTTTGGCTTTTATCCAAAAATTAAGTTTCACCTTCGAGTTTTATCTCAGGGGCTGCATATCTAGTTTATGCGGCTTATTATCAATATCTCTGCGATTCAAATTATATCATGCCGCAGACTTTAAATTCAGATCATGTTCAATGCTTAATTACATCCACTTCTTAAAGTAGGATCTTACAAACCTCATTGGAATTATTAAATTCGAGTTCATTATAGCTCACACTATATCTATCAAAGTTGATATCTTTATATAGCTTGCATGATTTATTGCGAAATCAGTTTTTATTTATATCATTATATCAGCTCATGATTTATCATTATCAGTTCATGATTTATCATTATCATTTCATGATTCACCATTATATCATTTTGCGAGTCACCACCGACTCATTGTCATATCATTTAATGAGTCGCCTAGTGATTTACCTTCATATTATTTTATAAGTCGCATACAGCTCATCATTATATCAGTTTACGAGTCACTAACGAATAATCATCTTATCGATATTTGAGTTAAACAGGTGACTCGTTGTATCAATTCTTGGGTCAAATCAGTGACCCGTGATATCATATTTACAGCTAATCAGAGCTGGTTATCATCAAAGCTATTCAGAGATATCGTCACAGCTATTGCAGCTGCTTATATCAAAAGTCGACTGCCACCTACGCGCGGTCGCACATCAGGATTAGTGAAATAAAGCGGGCACCACCGGTATCCGGGGGTTTGTCATTTCGCCTCAATATGAGTTGTTGAGACTTTATTTTCACTAATCTCTGGGTTTCACGGGGGCTTTGCAGTTTTATGAGCTCGGCTTATTCTCATGGAATCGCTCTTTGTGGCAAATTATACTGGTTATACTCGCCTTAAGTCAGAAGTATCTTTGCACTATGCGGCCAAAGTACTGGGGTGTGGCGTCAATCGAGTCTGAATGCCTATCATGGCTGCCTATCATGGCGGTTCTCGACCCTGAACACACATTTTCCTAGGAAATATTGAGCCACGCGAGGACCTACTTAACGGTAATAGAGATAATTCAGAAGGGCTAAAGTACCCGCGTGTGGCGTCAATCGAGTCTGAATGCCTATCATGGCCGTTCTCGACCCTGAACACACATTAGATCTGGGAAATACTGAGCCAAGTACCATATGCTATCATGCATCGTACAAATTGCTATCATGCAACCACTTGCTATCATGCAACCATTTGCTATCATGCAAAATATTATTTGCTATCATGCAGAATATTATTTGCTATCATGCATGTTACAATTTGCTATCACGCAGAGTACTAACTTTTTATCATAATTATTAACAGCCGCCAAGGCTAACATATTATCATCAAGTTATCATCATTTGCTTCCTTGGGGGCTTTGCCTTTTGATTTAACAGGAACCAGTAACTCGGCCATATGAATTGGCGCGACAAGTTTTTTTATGATTGAGATAATTATCTCCTGATATCGGCTGATAAAGCCACCATTATTTATTTATTTTCAGCCACATCAAGTGGAATTTTTAAGGATGATTACTTAATTTATATCTAGAGTCTTGACTAGGATTATCTTTTTTCCTAGCGGCTCAACTAATACTTCACAGTTCGGAGTTTATAAGCGATTTCGCTCTACTCCAAATATCGTTATTATCTTGAAAGCAACATTTTTGCTCAAGTTATTGCAGGATATGACATCAAGCAGGATGACAAAAGCATGTCTGCTTAAGGCCCGGGGGCTAGGACAATTAAGTTTTTGTCTAAATTAAGATATTTTTTAGTCCCGAGCAGCATGATCAAGCATGCAACCCGGCCCTCGGGGGCTATACATCCAGCCACCGGCATTTGGTGGTTTCTACTAAATTGATATACCATGTTTATATGCAGATTTCATTTTTTGCAGCACATGAGAATATATATATCCATTTGCGAGTCAAATCAGCGACTCGAAAATCTTTAAATACAGGTTGTGGCTATATACCCTTGAGCCGTCATGCGCTCAGATGGCTTGTCATGATAACTTGACAAATTATTATACTCTAATGATTGACCAGCTTATTTATGCTTATGGTCTTTTTTGCTTCGATGTCTATGACTCAGCACCTTATACACATTTGACTGATATATCTTGACGCTCATAAGTTATTATTCTTATGATTTCAGCTCAGTCTTACACCCAACAGGATAAGGTGGTTTTCACCAAAGGCTTCGCCGCCTCCACATTAACTCAGAAGCTTCTGCAAGATTTCGCCGGCCTCAAAGGCCTGCGATATGACAGCGGCTCATCGCTTCTACATCAGCGGCTCAATAAACCGCTATGCTCGCGACTCATCATCAGCGAGTCGCCAAGTGCAACAACGACAAGTCGGCAAGAACCACATATGCAACCCCGCAAGATGATCATCAATGCAGAATCTTCCGCCTGATTCTACGAATCACCCGGAAGCTTGGGGGCTAATGTCGGGGGAATAATTATCCCGCGACTTATTCAAGCAAAGCGCGACTCATTCACAGTCGCACCACTATTGGGCTTACACAAATATGGGCCGACTCAAGATCATGAGGAAGGATCTGGAAGACCGGAGAAGATATAACTTGGGGGACACGAAGATTGGTCTCCAAGTAGGACTTCGGCTCATACTTTCCTTGGGAGAGAAGTTTCCTTGTAACCTTGCGAGCCATCATCTTTATAAGGTGGACTCAAAGGACCTAGAACCCTAAGCTCTCAAGCTCCAAACCCTAGATCACAACGCGACTCGACACATCGATCGCCAACCCCTTGTAACACCATATTCATATCAATACCAATCTAGGATAAGCAGGACGTAGGTCTTTACCTCACATTGAGGGGCCGAACCTGGGTAAAAAACATTGTCTTCCTCGTGTCCGGCGATCCTTAGCTCGGAGACGATTGACTCACGCGATCCCACACCTACGAAGTCATCCATGACATCTGACGTGACAAACCCACGACAGAAAGTACTCTCTTGCTTTACTTATATTTGTTTGGAGAGTTGCTTGGTTAATATGTTGGTTCAGAAAATGTTGCGTGTGGTAGTGGTATATTGAAAAACTTGCATAATCTTGTAGATCATTGAACTTTGATAACCTGATTCCTTGCAAACGTTTTGAGGTATTAAGTAATAGATGGTAAAGCTTGCTGGTTAATTAAGTTAAAATCATTAGTGGATTATTGTCTTTAAGCTTGTGTCGTACTACAAACTCTACTAAAATTGTTGAAGGTGTAGTTGGACTTGATAGCTTTCCATGCCTGAAAAGTGGTTCGTAATAACTAGGTTGTGTGTGTGAAGGTCGAGTGATCTAACGGGGTACTTGTGCCGCCGTGAACGGCCCTCCGGTCTATTGCCACAAAATCTATCGCTACAAGGATTCGGGTCTATTGCCACAAAATCTATCGCTACGGTTATTTTTCATTGCGATATAATAAAAAATTACTACAAACTCTCCGGTTGTGGTGATAGGACGCTCATATTTCCACGACTCTTTTTGGTCGCGATAAATTATCATTTTGTTGCGGTAGAGGCTGCGTATTGCAACGATCTGCATCGCGGTTGGAATACAATCGCGTTTTTGCGACAAAGAAGCTCCGTTGCGCGAGGCAGCAATTTTGTTGCCTTAGAGGCTAGATCTTCCAACGTAATAAGTATGCGTGGTAACATTCAGACATATATTGCAACATATGTGTGCTGTTGCAGTAGTTTCAAATATTGTTGCAAAAAATTGTCTAACTATTGCAACCAAATTTATTCGTGTGGCAATATCATATGTTTTTCGCCTCAATTTTATCCTGCGGCAATAACTATTGTTTACTGCGACAATTTGGGTCGTATGGTAATAGGTTGACCATAATGCAACAATCACCTGCTGCTGCGAAAACGAACAAGTTTTTTGCAACGAGAAAGTTCACAGCGTAGCTTAACGGGCCTCCTGGGCCGTGGCCCTTGATCAATATTGCAATTTTCTTAGGACAACAATTCATTTATGGTCCAGTATCACCACAATTCGGTGAGCCAATTTTTTTTGCAAGTTTTTTGCAACGATAAACCTTAAACAGACCTCCTGGGCCTTGGCACCCGAGCATAATTGAAATTTATTTAGGAGATGTGTTCATGTATGGTCCAGTATCTTCACTTCTGTCACCTTTTTTTTTGACAAAATATTCACGTAAAACTATTAGAGTTATTTACTGTATCCACCAGCTGAACCTCTGTAGGTCCGAACAACTGAAATTCTGAAGCACTTAGCATTTACTTATGTTGCAAAAAGTGACAGTACTGAATAATCAATCAAGAACTCATGTAAGACGCAAATTTCACTTGTACATTTAGCATCGAAATTCATAATTACTTAACACTGAAACTCTGGACCTTTTAAACTCAAATTATATTATTACACGATCTTTCAAGCACATAAATGTGTCCATGATCATGGCAAAACCTTTAAGCCAAACAGTGCACAGACAGCCTACACAAAGAATCCTGGTCATCATCCAATTCATCTTGTACCAAAGGAGCAACATGGCCATCATTTACGTAAGCCTCATCATCATCCGTATCAGCATCATATTCCACTTGATCTTCGTCAAACTCAGCAGGTCTTATACTTTGTATGACTGAAACATCAACGCTGGTTCCTTCATCATCATTTCTGCACCAACTAGTCATCTCGTCAGGTACATTGAATTCTGGAACTGTAATTCCTGCATCGACGACATCCTGTACATCTGCGTCAGCACGTTCATTTCCTTCTGTAGCATCATCAACGTTTGCACCATTTAAAACAGAAGGAGCAAACAAATTGCGTGGGTTCATTTTAATAGCACTTGCCCAATTAGGGTTCTTCACATCTCTCACGTAGAAAACCTGTTCAGCTTGGATGCCTAGAATGTAAGGGTCTTCCTTGAATCGGTGTATAGTAGTGTCAAGGTCAATAATTCCATATATGTCCTTCTTATACCCCTTACTCTGATTTCTATTGGCAGGAGGCACGTCGAACCAGTCACACTGCAATAGAACAACCTCCTTATCAGGAAGAAAGTCAAGAAATATGATTTTCTTTATCACCCCATAATAATCAGTACTGCCAGTGCCTTCTTGCACATTGACTACGACGCCACTATTTTGGGTACTCAATTCCTGCTCTATATAGGCATTCCGAAAGTAATATCCATTCAGTACTGTACGGTTGTACACACGAGCAATTTGATCAGGCCCTTTAGCTAGTGCATACAACAGTTTGCTGACCTTCCCATCTTTATGGAGTTGTGTGATCTGTTTCATGGAATAGAATATGTGTGAGTGTAATGTAGACAATTTTTTTTATTACGAGGAACATTTCAGAAAATGTGAAAGTAACTTACCCGTCTCTCGAACCAGCCAACAAACTCTTCCTTGTGTTTCTTTTTAGGATTAGGACAATTGTTCCTTGTGAGCTCCTCAATATGTTCCCTTCAAAAATTAATGATGGTTACTTCATCACCAAAGTATTAATGCATATCATGAAATGAAACAAATACATAAGTATCCTTACTCAATCCATGGCTCGGTTTCCTCGCAGTTTGTTATTATGTAGTGCCTCATTTGATTAATAGCTTCCAAAGAGATTAATTCACGGGCAAAACCTTTCTTGGAGTAATCAACTGTACTCATTATGCTAATCCCTGTTGGTGGTTCATCTGTACCTCCATCTGCATGGCGTTCGGACTGACTTAGTTTTGTAGGCATGCCTTGAACGAATCGACTGCAAAACGTCATGCACTCTTCAAGTATGTACCCCTCTGCAATCGAACCTTCTGGGTGAGCCTTGTTACGCACATATCCCTTCAGCGTACGCAGGTATCGCTCAACCGGATACATCCATCTGTACTGTACAGGCCCTCCAACCATGCTTCTTTAGCTAGATGAATTGGGAGATGCATCATAATATCAAAGAAAGCTGGTGGATAGATCATCTCTAGCTGACATAGAATTTCTGCAATTTGGTTGTCCAAATTCACCAAATCTTCATCCCTTAACTCCTTGGAGCATAAATCAGAAAAAAATTTACTAAGCTGAAGCAATGGGATAAGGACATTCTCTGGCAGAAGCTTGCGCAACGCAATAGGAAGAAGTTTCTGTAATATAACATGGCAGTCATGAGTTTTGAGTCCACTAAACTTGCACTGCTCGAGGACCACACATCGCTTAATGTGTGAAGCATAGCCATCAGGCATCCGTATGCTCTGCAGAAACCTGAGGAGCATCATCTTCTCTTCCTTTTTTAAAGCATACACGCCTTTCTTCATTTTGTACTTACCCTTACCGCGGGCTTTGCATGCTGATCCTCCCTAATTTTCAAGTCCTCCAAATCAAGACGAGCCTTCGTACCATCCTTTGATTTCCCATCCATCTCAAGCAATGTCCCCAGAATGCTGTCACAAATGTTCTTCTCGATGTGCATAACATCCAAATTGTGCCTCACGAGCAAGTGCCTCCAATACGGGAGCTGGAAGAACACACTTTTCTTCCGCCAATTGTGCCAGGTATTAGTTTCCGGTAGCTTTCTCTTATTTGACCGCCCAAATGGTGCATGCTGAATGCTATCAAGCTCCTGTAGAACTTGTATGCCTGTAAGTGGCTCCGGGGCATCTCTAGATCTGTCTTGTTGTTGAACATACACTTGTTTCGACGCCATTTGTGGTATTCCCGCAGAAAACGTCGGTGTCCCATGTAGCAATGCTTTCTACCATACTTGAGCCATAAAAAATCTGTATGCTTGTGGCAGTAAGGGCATGCTAGCTTGCCTTTTGTGCTCCAACCACTCAGCATTGCGTAAGCCGGGTAGTCATTGATGGTCCACAACACGCATGCATACAACGTGAAATTTTCCTCAGTTGCAGCATCATATGCTTCAGCACCATCCTCCCATAGAACTAACAGTTCATCAATCAAAGGCTGCAAGTACACATCAATGTTATTTCCTGCTGACTTTGGTCCTGGAATAATCATTGACATTATCCAATTCTGTTGTTTCATACACATCCAGGGTGGCAAGTTATATGGGATCAGAATGACAGGCCATGTAGTGTGTGATATACTCATGAGCCCAAAGGGGTTGAATCCATCCGAAGCAAGGCCAAGCCGAACACTGCGAGCATCTTTTGCGAATTCTTTTCACGATATTTTTCATCAAGGTGTTTCCAGGCCTTCGAATCTGCAGGATGCCTCATTACGCCATCATCTGTACGTTTCTCCTTATGCCATTTCATATCAGTTGACATATCTTTTGTCATGTACAGCCTTTGCAGTCTTTTAATGAGTGGGAAATACCATAGAACTTTCCGTGGCACTGGCTTCTTTGATTTACGGCTCGATGAATCGTCTTTGTCTACGGTAGGACTAGATTTCCATCGAGACGTATGACAGACAGGGCATTCTTGGGCATCAGCATGCTCATTACGGAATAGCACACAATCATTTTCGCACGCGTGTATCTTCTTGTAATCCAGACCAAACTCTCGGATGACCTTCCTTACTTGTGCAAGATTAGTAGGGATGCAGTGACCCTTTGGCAGCACCTCCTTGAACATCTGCAGCATTAAGTCACATGCTCTATTGGTCATCCCAGACACGCACTTGATTTGGTAAAGCTTCACAATGAAAGATATCTTTGTGACCTCCTCACAACCTGGGTACAACGCTGTTTTTCCCTCTTCCAATAGTTCGTAGAACGCCTTGGCTGATGCATTTGGCTCCTGTTTCTTTCCATCACCGCTGGTGTCTCCTGCATTACTTCCCACTTGTGTGCCCCTTATGAGAGTTTGGAGCATGTCACATATCCCATCACCATCATCTGCAGCGTCTTCATCATCAGAATCTTCAGCCATGTTGTCCTCATCGGGTTGTTCACCATGGTCTATCCAGTTAGTGTAGGTCGGATCCATCCCATTCTGAAGCAAGTGCATATGGACATCCTTTCTCTTTCTCTGAGCATTATTCAGACATTTCGTACACGGGCAAGGGATTCTTGAGTCTGGGTGAGCACCATCGAAACAAAATTCCAAGAAACTCTTCATGCCACTTTGCCACTCCACAGAATCTCTATCCTTTTTCATCCAGCTCTTGTCTCGTGACATTATGCCTTATCTCCGTATAGCCGGTCTTGTTAAAAAAACAATAGGAGCAGCATTAGTTTACAAGTAAGTATTTCCAAACAACAGATACATGAGAGCGACAGGTATCACGGTCTTCGAAATCAGTAAGAATTGCAAGCGATTACATTAGACATTACTTCACATTGCAGCGATCGTGGGTACCCACTACGCGATCAGAACACAGCGTTCGATTTAAAAAAAAACCTGAGTAGTAGGTACCTAAAATCCTGAAATTGCTATGAAAATTAAACTAACACTTACACCTGAAACTGACGAAACAGACACTCATATGTGAACCTAAGCAGCTAGACTATCTGACAGCAATTGCAATCGCTATTGACTACATCTGTATTGGTACAAACCTTGTAATTTCGTCTGACGAGCGGCGGAGGCAGCAGAGATAGGTTGAGTACAAGTCGGCGGGGCAGCGTGGGCGGCAGTTCAACCGTTTACGCTAATCCAATTCGGATGGCGGTGAGGTCGTAGTGGCGGATTGGTCGGTCGCGCAGGGCCGATACGGCGGCGACGTCGTCTGAGGGCGGATAGGGCGGCGGCGTCGTGTGGGGGCAGGGCAGTTTGGAGGAGACCTGGCGGAGCTACGTAGCCCTTTCGCTCGGCCCATGCCCCACCCCCAGATTGGGCCTAAAGATTGTACAATTTGTCTTCACAGCCCATTTTCCTTGTGAATAATATGTTCTTCCCTTGTCAATAATGTTCAAGTATTATAAATGATATATTAACTTTTAATAATTTCCTTTTCTGATTAAATTTATTCATTTCTATATTTGTAAGTGCATTGTTGTATTGATATTCAAGAAACAATCATTGCAACGAAAATATTAAATAAAAATTAGGTTTATTAGTTTGGGCCCACTAACTAGTGAGTGGTTAGTACAATTTCGCGTCGTAAATGTACCCACAGAGCACACGGTTACCCTTTTTTATTGCGAATTCACACGGTCACTCCATAATATTCCCCTGTTCTCCCCTGTTTTCCCCTTTTCTTTGGTGCATCGTCTTCTCCACTCTTCTTCTTCCAAGCGCAGTCGCCATGGATGACAAGAAGTATTTCAGCCACACTATGCCGGTCGACGTCCACGGCGAGCAAACCATCCAGGTGACCTACACCAACGACCCCGCCGAGGTGCAGCGAGTCGTCGACATGTACCAGCACTAGATCACTTGCTGCGGTGTAGTATGCTACTTTTTGTCCATGTAATTAGTGTTTATTTTTAAGTTTGGATGAACAATGTTCGACGTAGGTACGTATGTAGTATCTTGCTCTTGCAGTACGCTTTGAGCAATGCAATGTTGGTACTTTGGTTAATATTATAAGTGCTATATCTCAGTACTGATGCCAATTATGGTACGTCAACACTGGTTTGAACTACTATGTCATGAGGTTTGAACTACTTTTTGGTCGAATTTTTGAATGCTACCCACATTTCTATGATAAAACCCCTACATTTGTACAACTGCCCACATGAGAACCAACAGAGACTCTCATTCAGATTTCAGTTGATATTGGCATAATCATATATAGTACAAATTAACCCGGGCAATTTTGCTATAAATCGTGACATGTATACCTCATTCAGGTTATGTGTACCCTGTTGCTTGCGCAGTACGGCTTATTTGTACAATTGACTCAAGAATCAGCATAAGAGAAAATAATTTGGTTTAAAACACAACGGCAACTCTTCAACAATACTATTAAGTTCTTACAAACCAGAACATAAAATGGACATAATGTTTAACGAAAGTGCAACATTGAGTACTACGGGAAGCAACAGAAAGTTTAAACAAGTGCAACATTGTCTTAACAACCATAGCTTAAAAAATCTTAATAACCGGGCCAGCTTCCATGGGGTCGGGATTAAGCGGTCTGAGTGAAATCACCTTGCGGAAGGTGACTTGTTCTCCCATCCACTCATACCTCTTTCCGTGACACCTCCGCACATCCTTTGTACGCATCTTGATGTAAATATGTGCGCTGTCTCCAGCGTCATGAGACTGAACGATGCGCCAGTTGGTATTACCCAACTTGCTCAAAAGGACACGCGAAACCACGAAACACGCTGGTTGCAGGTTCGGGTTTACCACGGCTTGAAGAACATGGTCAGTGCGACCATTTTCCACCTTAAGCTGACGAATCACCAAACGGGAGACATTGACTCTAGTTGCTGATTTTTCATCAACTTCCGGTGATCTTGGAGGTACTTCTTCATCGTCTTCATCATTGTCTTCTGCAGATTCTTCTCCAGAGCGTCCATCCAGAGAAGCATAACCCTCTAGGGAAACCAGTCCCTCATCAAATGCCTCTTCTTCAACTCTCGGCTCCTAACATGCAATAAGCCAATACGTTAAATGAGAACAGAAGTTCCTCATTCATTTTTAACTTGGAAATAATTTATTGCAGAAGAATTCAAATGGATATGAAATGTACAACCTATACTTAGCCCAGTATTTCATATCCAAATCAGATAATTGAAATCAATGTAAGAATGCACATTTAATTAACCTAAAAGCTACACAGTGTACAATTATTACGACATGAGATATAAAATGGCAGTTGAAATAAGGTAAAGATTATTGCAACCTATAAAGGTTGTAACACTATTAATTGGGGAATCTAGGATGATATTGGAGTGTGGGCTGAAAATGATGAAGCAGCAAGCTAATCTAGGTCACCATAACAATATGAGTGTATTAAAGGTTGCTGATCTAATTAACCAAGCTAGATTCCTTGAATTTTATAAAAACAACTACACACTATACAATTATTACAACATGAGATATGAAATGGCAGTTGAAACAAGGTAAAGATTATTGCAACATGAGATATGAAATGGCAGTTCAAACAAGGTAAAGATTATTGCAACCCATAAAAGGTTGTAACACCATTAATTGGGGAATCTAGGATGATATTGGAGTGTGGGCTGAAAATGATGAAACAGCATGCTAATCTAGGTCACCATAACAATATGATCAATTCATACCCAAATCACCAAACCTCGAGGGCAGTTCAACTTAGAAAGAATAGTAGATTCGAGCATGTACTACCACTAGGAACCCTACATGTACCTCCGTCGGCGTGGCGGTCGGCGCGGCGGGGACGTGCCCCCACATGGCGTATTCAGCGGCTTCCTCGTAGCTCTCGTCAATCTCGTTGTACGCCGCCTCGAGGTCCGATGGCAAGGCGGCGTCGGATGGGCCATCCCCTCCGTCCCCGCTCACGGTCTTCTTCTGATCTGGCTCGGGAGCGACATCGCCGACCCTCGCGTCCACCGGCGGGGCCTCGCCGGAAGCAGCAGTCCCACTGCCAGAGCCGGCCGCGACTGGGCCGACAAATTTAGATCGCTCTGAACCTTGACAAATGATTTTCTCTCTTGTTAATTGCAGTTCCGTACTTCCATGAAATTCTTGTATGCATGTCAAATTTAAATTGCACTTATATGAATGTCTCTGAACCTTGCTGCTGCTAGACTGCATTTAGTCCTAAATTTCTAGTGAACCTTGCTGGTGCTAGAATGCATTTAGTCATGTTTCGGGGCCTTGCTGTTTTGGCGTGTCTGCTAGATGTAACTGAAGTCAGACTTTTTTGTACGATCAACAGGCGGCCTTGCATACGATGGACTGCGAGTTCTTCGCTATAATAAACGATGCTTCATCGGATAAATTGGTATGGTACTCAGTTTAGGTGTGATTTTTGGTCAGATTAGGTGTAATGATGTTCATGCCCTGCTCTATCCTTTACTGCAGTCGCTGCCTAGGAAGTTCGCGGACTTGCTGGAGGACCGTAAACCCCGTAAACTGAAGCTGCGTGAGGTTGGCAATCAGCGTAGCACCACCTGGGACATGGATGTGTGGTTCGACAGCACTGGCCGCATGTTCCTCAAGTGCGGCTGGGAGTGTTCCGCCAGGATGTACGGCCTGCAGCAATTGTATGTTCTGATCTGCAGTTACGACGGCCGCGATGTTATCACAGTCAAGATGTCAGACTTTGAGTTCTACAGGGCCCTAGAAGACGCTCCATCGAACAAACTGGTACGCTTCATCGACCCACACCACCACTTCAGTTATTTAGTCCTCCATCACTTCAGTTATTAACTCCGGCAGAGTGTGTGAGCTATGACCCTGCAGCTAGTTAAATTTGTGAATCAGGTCTAGTAGATGGGTTGTAGTACCTCAAGTGCTCTTGGTGCATATGTTCACTGGATATGGCAAATTTGAGCTCCCACTGAATGTTCATCTTTTCAAATAATGTGCCAAACAACCTGATTGCTCAACTTTGATCAAGTAGAACTAATTACTGGGTACTACTTGTTTACATTTTTATATTAATGTTTCATCATCAAACAGTAACCTTTTTGTTGTAAGCCCTCTTTTCCATCTATTTAACTTTTATATTGCTGCAGATGCTGCCTAAGAAGTTTGCGGAGTTGCTGAAGGGCCGTGTATCGCGTGTACTGAAGCTGCTTGAGGCAGACGACCCGAGTAGCAGCCCGTGGGACATGGATGTGCTGTTCGATGCAGCTGGCCTCATTTACCTCGGGCGCGGCTCGAAGCAGTTCGCCCAATGTTACTCTTTGGAGCGCGGCAGTTTCCTCCTCTTCAGTTTCGACGGCGACGCCTTGCTCACCGTCAAGGTGTTCGGGCTGCACATGTGCCGCAGGCACTACTGGTACGACCACGACGCCAGTACAAGCAATGAAACTGGCCCAGATACCAGGACAGATGAGGAGTCCACGGATGAGGAGTCCACGGATGAGGAGTCCATGGATGAGGATGACCCATTTGACTCTTCCATCATCGTCTCCCAGAGAGATGATCTTGATGACGATGAGAAGGACCACATCCGTGAGCTTCTAACCCCAAAAGATGAGTACATTGGAGTGCCATATGTGACTCGTTTGACGATGACAAATTTGGCCAGATATGAGATGGTACGTATGGTTCTAATGCTATTTTTGTTTTTCTACACAATTTGTGCTTACAACGTGTGCCTTTGTATGACCTACTTCTTTTTGTCTTTCATCCACAGTTTTAAAATCCAGAAACTACCTCAGTCCGTAGCAGACATCGCTGGCATTCCGTCTTCAGGCCATGCTGGGCTACGCCTCGGAGCGTCAGGGGCGTTCACCACCGTTCCATACAACACGGACAGTGACGGCCACATTATGTTTGTCAGGAATGCATGGCGGCAGTTCCTTGAAGGCAAGCATTTAAAGGAAATGCAAGCTCTTCTCATTACACTTAGGAGCACCCGTAACCGCCACTTGGACGTGAAGATTGTGATGCAGGCGGTGTCGCCCTGGTTGTAGTAGTCTGCCAACCAAGACATTTGCATCAGATCATGAACACATGGATGACTGTAATTATCGTAGGGGCAACAGTGATGTGCTTGAGTACATTGATCACCAAAACCCTTTGCATTGATGTGCTTCAGTGCATTGATCACCAAAACCCTGTGATGTTTGCATCTACAATGAAGATTATTGGTCTTCTCTATTTTTTTAGTGGCAATTTGACGTTTGCAGACATTAATAACAGCTAATTAGATGCATGACATAATTGTTCAGGGGCATTACATGACTCATGTGAGACTTCCACATGTTTTCACCTGTACTTTGAAGGTTCTAGGCCTTTCGGAAAATTATCTGACTATGGTATCACATTTGGGCACACTTACATTAGCTGCACACTCACAAAAAAGTTTGTAGCCTCACATTGCTCCCTAATAGGCCCGGTCGTCGACGAGCGGCCCATGATCAAGCCACACAGCACTAAGTGAGTGCATAGGGTGCAACAAGGTATAAAACCATGGTTTCAGTACTGTTTAACAATCTCATCCAGAAACAAATTAAGTTACCTATCTCATGTCTACAATTCATAAGTAGTGGTTCAATTTCATGTCAGTCATTCTTGCATCTTCCACTGCCTCCATTTGTTCCGTCCATCCTAATCATCAAACACAAAAATTACAGTAATATTACTTTCAAATATTGCTTTCAAATATTAATTTCCAAACTTATTTATATTTTCTTAATTAAAAAAACCAGTCAACAAATAATTACGTTCCCACCAATGTAGTTTTGGCCAAAAATTCAAAAACCTCCCGCTAAAAGGCTCGTACGTAGAGTCTCTGCGAAATTTTTTGTTCCCACCAAAACCGAAAAGCATCCTTTTAACCTTCCCGCTAAACTCTCCTCATAACTACCCACGACCCCCAATCTAAACGCAATCACGGCGGCGAGTTTGTTCGCCATCGGATCTGAGCTCCCTCATCGTCCTCACGGCGACATGACGACGTCGTCACCGGAGTCAACGGAACGCCAATTCTCTCAGGTTATTCCTTTGTCATCTGCTTCTCATCCGCAAAGATGTGCAGCGCACCGTTTTTCCTACCCTAGCTATAATTACATGCTGCCGGCGGCGATCCTTGCCACGTTAGGCGCCGCCGCCGCTGCTTCGCCCGCGCCGGCGAAAATGCTGAGGAAAGCGCGGTCTCCATGACGCGCCTCCCGCGTCCGCACTATCTGGCAATTGCGCGGTTTGGCAAGATCGGAGCGGCGTGGGGTAGTTCTCCTTAGTCGGCTACCCGCCCGTGTCAGTGATCTCGCCTTTTCTTATCTGTTCTCTAAATTGGTTTTTCTGATATGTTCTTCTTTTTGGTCTTCTATGATCTTCCTCTGCTCCAAGCGTAAATCTGTGTACGAACGTCACCTGGTCGATCATAGGTCTATCTGGAGTTCATGTGTGATTTGAGTTTGCCGTGCTGTGCACCATCGTACTGACGATGGGAGACTCGTTGTCCATGAGCAAAATGCCTCTGTCAATTTTCAGCATGTTGTTCCTCTGTTGATCATTTGCGAAAATGTTTTTCTTATCGTGTATCGAACTGAGAATTAATGATAAATGCATACTTCATTTTACAAACTATTCATAAAATTTACATAGCCATGTAACTATTCTTTTATTTCAGATCTGCGAATTGACTGATTATTTTGGTGCTCATTTTTTACTTCTATCTAATTATAGACGCGCGAGGACATTTGGTCACTTAACCTGTACTACGAAGATGAGGATAAAAAACAGAAAGTTCTGCAAGCAACAATCGAGAGGACTGACATCTGCTATATGGAATTGATCAGTTTGATTGAAAGTGTTGGCTTCTGTGCCGGGCGTCATTACCTCTACTGCAGGGTAAAAAATGCCGATGGCAGAGGAAAACTTGTTCCCATCGAGCATGGACCTGAAGTGTAGAAATTGGTATCCCTGCACAGCAATGAGAAGAAGATCAACCTGTGTATGTTTAGGGAGAAGCCCAGCGTTGATATTGCAACACCAGGGTCTCGTCTTGATGATGAAAGTGGATCCACCAGAAACAAGTGATACACTGTCTCAGGTTATCCTTTCATCCGAAATCTCGAACGCAGAACACCTTCAATACAGAGTTTAATACATATTTTCCCGTTCACATTTTAATGCATGCTTTAACTAATCAATAATTTGGATAAACATGCAGTTAGGGATGCAACAGCTGAGGATCAAGATTCAAACGAAACAGAAGATACAGATTTCTCCTTTACCAATGGTACACAAGTACATTAATTCTTAATCAGGTTTCTGAATTGTGCACATTGATAATGCTTTGTCCATTTATTGTTTACATGTTCAGTAAAAAAAGGATCTGTTACGAAGACAAGGGTTGAAATTTTACAAGCTTACAAAAGAAAACATGGAAACCGTAGATCTGGTAATTTATTTTTGACATTTAAGCTTTCTCTAACATTTGCTATATAATGCAGAAAAACCTTGATTGCTGATTCAGTACAAATGTTAACCCTGATACAGGAACTGATGCATAAAGCTCTAGATGATGGTCCTATATTGGTTGATAATATTAATTGTACTACTAATGAAAATGGGATTGGAGAGGTCTTGACTTTATCTAGATGGAGTCCCATACCTCTTGAGAATGATCAATCATCTTGTTATAAAATGGTTAAAAGTGGGTTTGAAAGTTTTAATCCCACTAATTTTGAGCTTGATAAGAATTATGTGTTTGTAGATCATGAAAAGCATGCTTTATGTGATAGTTATATTGTTGAGTTTGTTCATGATGCTATTGAAAATTATTATGAGAGAGGAAAATATGGTTGTAGAAATTTTCATGGTACTAAAGCACCTCTCTATATGCTGAAAGTTCTGAAGTTACTCTTGTTTTATCTTCCTATGCTTGTCACTTTGTTCTTCATGAATTTATTTGTGTACAAGATTCCTATGCATAGGAAGTGGGGTAGACTTAAATGTGTTTCGAATTTGCTTCTTGATGCTCCTTTTGCTTCATTTTCTATTTTTATGTGAGCATCTTTTAAACTATCAAGTCTAGCTAAAAGGCATTAAAGAAAATCGCTTATGGGAGGCAACCCATTTTATTTTTCTGCAATTTTTTATTTATTTAGTCAAGGAGGTTGTTTACTTCTGTAGCAACTCCTTTGTATCTTTATTTTCTTGCATTGTTGTGCCAAGAGTAGCCTCTAATGTTAAGATGATGCTTAATTTTGATTGCTGCGGAGAAACAGATTTTTGCTGTTCACTGTAAGAAATTCATAAAATCACCAGATTGTGAATTAAATCTGAAATTTTTTGTGCGTAATCCTGATATATGTACGCATCTTTCGTTAGTTAAACGTTTTTCGATATGAGTCCCGTAAGTGCCTCGAAAAAATTCATCTTTACTGGCTGTTCTGTTTTGACAGATTCTGTCTCTGTTTTTTGCATTGTCTCTTGTGGGCTTTAAGCAAGGTTCTCTAGACGTGGAGGGTTGTAGCTAATGTTTTATTGAGTTCTTGCAATGTGTCACAACAGAACCAGTGGATTAAAGTTTTTGAGTACTAACCCCTCTAATGAGAATTACGTTGAGTTTGGTGTGGCGGAAGTTTTCAAGGGTCAAGAGGGAAGAGTGATATAATAGGATGAAGAAGAGTGAAGAGCTTAAGCTTGGGGAGGCTCCCATGGATCTCCCGAGCATATTTCATGAAGACTCAAGCGTCTAAGCTTGGGGATGCCCAAGGCATCCCCTTCTTCATCGGCAAAATTATCAGGTCATCTCTAGTGAAACTATATTTTAATTCTTTCACATCATATGTGCTTTTCTTGGAGCGTCTGTGTGCTTTTATTTTCAGTATTGCACTTTTATTTTCAATAAAGCTTGACTGGACCCTAGCATTCTTGATTGGGAGAGAGACACACTCCGTTTTTTCTTGGAATACTCTTGTTCTTCACTTATACTTGTTGAGTATTCCTGTCTAGCGCTGTTTAGCTTCTAGCTCTTGGTTTTCATGTATCTCTTGTTCAGAGCTATTAGTTATTTTGTAGAAAGTACTCTCTTGCTTCACTTATAGTTATATTTGTTTGGAGAGTTGCTTGGTTAATATGTTGGTTTAGAAAATGTTGCGTGTGGTAGTGGTATAATGAAAAACTTGCATAATCTTGTAGATCATTGAACTTTGATAACCTGATTCCTTGCAAACATTTTGAGGTATTAAGTAATAGATGGTAAAGCTTGCTGGTTAATTAAGTTAAAATCATTAGTGGATTATTGTCTTTAAGCTTG
Source organism: Poa pratensis (assembly GCA_947311845.1). Classification (NCBI taxonomy): domain Eukaryota; kingdom Viridiplantae; phylum Streptophyta; class Magnoliopsida; order Poales; family Poaceae; genus Poa; species Poa pratensis. The sequence continues at coordinate 98,902,307 of CAMZMU010000085.1, forward strand.
TGCCGTACTACAAACTCTACTAAAATTGTTGAAGGTGTAGTTGGACTTGATAGCTTTCCATGTCTGAAAAGTGGTTCGTAATAACTTGGTTGTGTGTGAAGGTCGAGGGATCTAACGGGGTACTTGTGCCGCCGTGAACGGCCCTCCTTGGGGTAAATGTTAACCATGCGCTTAATGTTGAAACTGCTAGTTGTTTGCAATAAACTTGTGTGTTCTTTTTGACTAATGTTAAGCTACGGTTTTGGCACTTCCACCATCCAAATTTGCTAGCCTCTTCGGTGTTGTGCATTGCCTTTTATCACATTGAGAGTTGTGCATACTTCGCCAGTACATCCAAAACCCGTGGGAGGACTTCCTCTTGTTCTCCTACACATAAGCCCATACATCTTCCTCAAAACAGCCACCATACCTACCTACCACAGCATTTCCATAGTTGTTCCGAGATATATTGCCATGCAACTTCCATTTTACATTACATGACTTGTTGTCATTTATCATTTATAGATTGCTTTGCATGATTCTATATAGCTGATGTTTGGTTTACCCATGTTACGCTGGATCATTGCACATCCTGCTACACTGGTAGAGGCATACAGTTCTATACATCATGTTTTGTTCATTACGAGTTATTTGTACCAAAAGTTGTAATCATATTAGAGTGTTTGCCCCTGCTAGAAAACAGCCATGGAGGCCATCGAAAAGAGAAACAGAAAAAGAAAAAAAATAGAAAAAAGAAGAAAAAAGAAAAAAAAGAATAAAGAGAAAGGGGGGCAAAAGAGTTTCCAAAAATCGCGAAAAAAATCACAGGTGTAGGTAGTGTCGAGACACACATGCGTGAATTTTTTTAACTTCAAACTCGTTGTATTTTGGGCTGTGCAAAAAAGACAAATTCTGACAGATTTCAAAATTTTGAATCCGGGTATGTCGGTTCAGAAATTTGTCTTTTAGATCTAGCCCAGAATAAAACGAATTTGGACTTGACATTTGGCACGCTTGTAGATCTAGGTGATATCTACACTTGGTATTTTTTCTCGATTTTTGGAAACCAAAATGTGCGGATTTTAAATTTTTAAAAAACCGAGCTCCATGGAGCTCGGGTTCTAAAAGGACTTTTCGGGGGGCAACACTACTATCCTTTATCAAAGTTGTGCTCATGTTTAGCACCTGCAGTTTCATAGTTATCATATTTGTGCTCATGTTTAGCACCTATGCTCCATTTGAGAGAGTTTTCATGTTTTACTAGTATAACTATGTGGGGAATATTACGTTATAGAACTTGGGTTGTATATTCCAATGATGAGCTTCCTCAAAAGTGCTCTAGGTCTTCGTGAGCAACCGAGTTGGATGCACCCCCACTAGTTCCATTGGAGAGTTTTCATACACATATAGCTCTATGTGCATCCGTTGCATGGCAATCACTACTCCTTGCATAGCTTCGATTATAAGACTTCCTCTTGTCTAATGATCACTTATAGCTTTGTGAGATTTTCTTCCATTGGCCTTCCAAACCCCCATTAACGTTCTCTTTGCCATAACATCCTGGTGCCAATACTAAATGCTTACGCTCACGTTTACTTTTACTTGACTGGAAAAATTGCTTGATGCTTGGAATTGAAGAATAGAACTCCTACACTGGATACCATAAACAGCTATAATGAACCTTGTACGGTTTCATGTCTTAAAGGCCGTCATTCATGAAAACTTTTAGCTTGTTTAACCATCTTTCTTTATTATCTCTTATTTAATATCAATTATAGACATTTGCTTTGAATGATTTGATCTCAGCTCACTTACCATTACATCATTATTAGATCAAGATTATGTTGGTAGCATGTCACTTCAAAAATTATTGTTTTATCGTTTACCTACTCGAGGACGAGTAGGAACTAAGCTTGGGGATGCTGATACGTCTCAAACGTATCTATAATTTTTGATGTTCCATGCATGTTTTATATCAATTGCCACATGTTTTGTATACACTTCATGTTATTTTTATACATTTTCTGGGACTAACCTATTAACAAGATGCCACAGTGCCAGTTCCTGTTTTCTGCTGTTTTTGTATTCCAGAAAAGCTAGTCTGGAAATATTCTCGGAATTGGACGAAAATTTACGGAGGCCCCTATTTTATCAGAAGACACCTGGAGTCCGAAAGAGAGACGAAGTGGAGCCACGAGGGCCCCACACGTGGGCTCGGCGCGGCCAAGGATCTCCAGGCGCCCTGGGGTGGTGTCGCCTCCTCGTGCACCGCCTCGCGACGCCCTTTGGACTTTATATTGCCCCTGACCTAAAACTCACGGAACAATCGACGATTTCCCCAGAAAAGTTCCAGAGCTCTGCCGCCATCCGATACCAAGTTTCGGGGGTCAGAAGTTCCTGTTCTGGCACCCTGCCGGGACGGGGATTGACCCCCGGAGCCTTCTCAATCGACGCCGCCGCCTCCATCATGCTCCGTGAGTAGTTCCCCCATGGACTACGGGTTCTAGCTGTAGCTAGGTGATACTCTCTCTCCCATGTACTTCAATACAATGATCTCATGAGCTGCCTTACATGACTGAGATCCATATGATGTAATCGGTGTTGTGTTTGCTGGGATCCGATGAATATTGAATATTATGTCAAGTTGATTATCAATCTATGCCCTATGTTATTTAAGATCTTGCATGCTCTCCGGTACTTGTGGTTACCTTGATCAAGTAGTTGCCTGTATCTCCAAAAGGGAGTATTTATGCTAGATAGTGGGTTCATGCCTCCGGTAATCTGGGAGAGTGACAGCAACTTCTAAGGTTGCGGATGTGTTGTTGCCACTAGGGATAACCTAACAATGCTATGTCCACGGTCATATGTATTTGTTTACATTACGCACTTTACTTAATGCAATTATCCGTTGTTTGCAACTTAATACCAACGGGGAACTCGGATGACAACCCGGCGGTGGATTATTAGTCATAGACGCTGTTGGATAACGGTCTATGTATTTTGTCGTAATGCCCAATTAAATATCATAGTAGTCATCATGTCATATATATGCATTGTCATGCGCTCAATATTCTGTCAATTGTCCAACTGTAATTTGTTCACCCAACACTTGTTATTGGAGAGTTACCACTAGTGTAGATAGCTGAGAACCCCGGTCCATCTGTAATCATCATTGCTTTTCCGTCAACTCCACGCAAGCAACTATTTTCTGGTGCCATTGCCTCTGTGTTACTGCTACTGTTGCTCTCATATTACTGCTGCTTTCACATCACGTTTGTTACTAGTGCTTTCTCAGGTGTGGTGGAATTGACAACTCCGCTGCTAAGGCTTATAAGTATTCTTTGTCTCCCCTTGTGTCGAATCAATAAATTTGGGTTTTACTTCCCTCGAAGACTGTTGCGATCCCCTATACTTGTAGGTTATCAGTGGCGTTCGGCAACGCCGCCGGCCCTCCGACGTTCGTTCCAAGGATGCCAGGTGTGGGCAGCAAGCTCCGGCCGCTGCGGTGGGTCCCCAACCGACGGCGGGCTTCGCTTTCGGGGCGGTGGCGGAGCCTCCGAAACGTAAGAAGAAGAACAATGGGATTGCAGGGCAGCAAGCGCAGCAGCAGGGGGTGTAGCCCATGGTTGGGGTTCATCAACAGCAGCAGCAGCCATTGGTGGCAGTCGGGGTTCAGCAACAGCAGCAGGTTGGGGTGCAGTATCAGCAGCAGCTGCCGTTGCTTGCAGCCGGGGTTCAGCAACAGCAGCAGGTTGGGGGCGCCACCGGTCCGAGGGGATCCCAGGTGCGGGACAGTCGGTTGCCGTCCCTGTGGTGCTCGGGCAGAATGCAGGTGTGCAAGAGGCGGTGCCTGTTGATGCAGCTATACAGGGGACCAAGAAGCCAAAGGCGTGGTGTTGGAAGTGCGCGGTAAACACTCATGCTACAAAGGAGTGCCCGGTGAAACACTACTGTTACATATGTGATAATGCGAAGCATCCGACACCAATGTGCCCCTCTCTGAAGCTACCAAGGCCTACTGTGATCGTTGCCGGCCAGGGACATAGGGATACGATGTTCATTCAGTTCCCGGATAGTTTGTTCAAGGAAGATCTGGTACCCAAAAATGATCCTGTTGCTCTTGTGAAGGTGCAGGGTACGGCAGCCACCGCCAAACAGGTGGAGTCCCAGGTGGCACAGCTGTGTCCGGTTCAGTCTTGGCGTTGGGAGGCGATTCCAATTGGTGACGATTCCTACACGGTTAACTTCCCGTCCAAGGAGGATCTGTTGCGCTTCGATGGCATTGAGCTTGGGGTACCGTCTCAGTCTACCAAGCTGGTGTTTAGCCAATGGAAACCGGAGGATGTCGTGCACAAGATGGAGCTTCAGCAGACTTGGGTTCACGTCACCGGAGTGCCCAACCCGCTGAGGCATTTTTGGGGTTTGTGGGCTGTTGGGTCTCTCATTGGTACCACTATTAACGTGGATATGTTAGCCCTTCGTCGCAGAGGTGTGGTCCGGATTCTAGTGGGTATGATGTGGGGAGATTGCTTCAAAGATTCCGATGAGGAGGGACCGTATATTAAAACTGATGGGGTGCTTAAACTGAAGGGGTACGACTTCACATTCCGGCCTGAGGGTGAGGACTTCATTCCAGAGGCTGACTTTGTTCTGTTTGTGTGGCAACGCAAGGGCAAGGGTGGATCTGATGATGATGGGATGGAGGAAGACGGCCTTAGTGACCAGACGGCGCAAGGCGGAGCTTCCAATCACACTGCTACTAGCATGTCGATTGACCCAAGCCCAGTTTCGGGTGGAGGACAGTCGCAAGGTGCATCCACTTCTCATGTTCTGAGGGAGATAGCTGTAACACCGTCTAACCCAAATCCTCAAATACCTAGAGCAAAGGAGTTAGTGAGGCAGTGGAACGAGGCTTCTCGTTGCAGTGTCCAGCCGATGATGCAGTCGGAAGACCCAGTAAGCATGGGCGTCGGACAGCCAACGGTTGCACGGGTGCTGCAGATTCCAGCGGCTGGTGTTGTGGAGTGCGAGGCGACGTCGAGCGTGCTGCCTGGGTCGCTGCCTTCAGCGGGTCACGACATGGCTCAGCTGGGCGACGGATCGCAATGCGCCGCACCTGGGTTGCAGCATGCAGCCGCTGGTGGTGGGCCGAGGTGTCTGGTCCAGGAGGGAATGGGGCATGGATACGCACTGACGGGGGCGACTAAGCTGGGTGCTGAGCCGTTCTCTACCGCTCGTGCGGGAGATGACGTGGTTACTACAGCTGCCGCGGAATCGTTGTCTGCTGAGCTGCGTGTGGGAAACGCTTCGTCTGTTCGTCGCACAGTGGCGGAGGTTTTGACCTCCCCTCGGAAGGAAACGGCGGCCGTGGCGTCTCCGGCTTCGTGCACAGTGGTTGAGAGGGCTGCTACATCGCCTTTGCCCTCTCCCATTGTGTCCTCCACTTTGGCGGCTCCGACGGCTATGGCGCCTCCGACTTCGTGCACAGTGGTTGAGAGGGCTGCTACCTCGCCTTCGTCCTCTCCCACTGTGTCTACTCCAGAGGGGGGACGTCCGCTGTCTACGGTGGTTCCTAGACGCAGTGGACGTCACCTCACGGCGAAGGATGGTGCTTCAGCGACGGATGAGGACTCGATGGCCAAGGCGATGCGTCGCAAAGCGGCGGCGTTCTCTACTCTTGGTGTTGGTCGGCGGTAGGCGTTTGTCTAGGTAGAAATAAGAAAGAAGTGGTTCTATTGGCTAATGTCTTGAAACATGTAGAGTATGACCGTCGTAGGGTTTCTCCTAGTGTTCCGAGTAAGCCGGTTACCTCACCGATCGATGATGATGAGGCGAATGACACAATAGATGGACAGCTTCTATCACATCGCGTAGGAGAGGTTACCGAGGTGGATTTGGACGAGGCGGGGCTGGGTTCCTTTGACGACCTGTACGCCTCCGACCGGAAATCCAAATCTGCTAAAAACAAGAAGAACAAATCTTCGCGCAAAAACGCGAAAAAATCAAATTCCCCAACGGTTTCCCGATGAATGGCATATTTGAAAATAGCAGAGGTCTAGGTGACTTGGCTAAACATTTAAATATTGCGCATCATGTACGGGATCATAAGTTGGATTTTCTGGCTATTTCCGAGATGGGTAGACGAGATTTTCCAAGCACCCTGCTAGACCGCCTTTCAGGTGGAGTGGATTTTGCTTGGCATTCTTGTCCCCCTCGAGGAAGATCGGGTGGCATGCTACTTGGCATCAAAACTGATACCATGGAGTTATTGGACCGTTCGGATGGTGAATTTCATATTAAGTTCCATATCCGAAACAAATCCGACAATTTTATATGGAGTTTGGTTGCTGTGTACGGTGCTGCCCAAGATGAATATAAGGCTGCTTTTCTTCGAGAACTGGTTAATCTAGCTAAGGATAACCCTTACCCTATTCTCATAGGAGGGGATTTCAATATGCCGAGGTACCGGCACGAGAAAAACAAGGGTAGATTCGACGGACATTGGCCTCACTTATTCAATGTTGTGATTGATAGCTTGTCTTTAAGAGAGGTTCATATGACGGGGAGACAATTTACTTGGGCAAATAGCCTCCCCGAGCCGACATACGAGAAGCTAGACCGTGTGCTAATGGACTCCCGTTGGGAGGATAAATATCCATTGGTGACGGTCCGTGCTTTGGAGCGTATTGAAGCTTTCTCGGATCATGCCCCCATATTTCTTTCTACTGGAACATTGAAGCCGCCTGTTAAGTCTCAGTTCAAATTTGAATTAGGATGGCTGCTGCGGGATGGCTTTGATGATTTGGTTAAAAGAATATGGGCTCAACCGGTTGTGGGTGACAGTGCAATCCAACGTTGGAATAATAAGATGTGCAATGTGCGTAAATTCCTCCGTGGATGGGCGCGGCATACAACCGGTATGTTAAAAAAAGAAAAAGAGCGCCTGTGTACCATTATTGATGAGCTGGATAAACTAGCAGAATTACGTCCTCTATCGGCACAAGAGATTGAACTAAAGAGTCAATCAAATGTGCAGGTGGGTCGTATGTTGCGAGAAGAAGAGCTAAATGGTACCAAAGGTCTAAGGCCCAATTCATTCTGCAAGGGGATTCGAATACAAGGTACTTCCACAATGTCGCTAATGGCAGACATAGGAGGAAACTGATTCATTCTCTTCATCAGGATGAGGGCCTGATCGAGGGTCAGGACAAGCTAAAGATTATTACGGACTACTATAAAGGTCTGTTCGGTGCTCCGGAGGAAGGAAACTTCACTCTTGACGAGTCACGAACGGATGATATTACCCAAGTTACTCCGGAGGAAAACAACCTGCTAATCGCGCCCTTCTCTGAAGAAGAGATAAGCAAGGCTGTTTTCCAAATGGAGCATAATAAGGCGCCTGGGCCTGATGGATTTCCAGCTGAGTTTTACCAGCATTTTTGGGAAACCATTAAGTCTGATTTGTTAGAGTTATTCAGTTGTTTGCATGCTGGACAACTCAAGCTTTTTCGCCTTAACTTTGGGGAAATCGTTTTGTTGCCTAAGATTCAGGCGGCTGAGAGGATACAACAGTATCGGCCTATATGCCTCCTGAATGTTAGCTTCAAGATCTTTACAAAAGTAGCGACCATTAGGTTGAATTCTGTTGCGGTCATGTGGTTAAACCTACCCAAACTGCTTTTATGCAAGGGAGGAATATACTGGATGGGGTCGTGGTCCTCCACGAGACCGTACATGAGATGCATACGAAGAAACTTAATGGGGTAATTTTCAAAATCGACTTTGAAAAAGCTTACGACAAAGTAAAGTGGCCATTCTTACTACCGACTCTGAGAATGAAAGGGTTCTCGGACGAGTGGTGCGAATGGATCCGTAACTTTGTTGTGGGGGGAAGTGTGGCGATTAAAGTCAATGACGACGTCGGTCGCTACTTCCAAACGAAAAAAGGTTAAGGCAAGGTGATCCTCTATCGCCTATACTATTTAATATAGTGGCTGATATCTTGACCGGGCAAAAGCGGATGACCAGATTGAAGGGGTAGTCCCACATCTTGTCGATGGGGGACTTTCTATACTTCAATATACGGACGATACAATTCTTTTTATGGAACACGATCTTGATAAGGCGACGAATCTGAAATTAATATTGTCAGCATTCGAGCAATTATCAGGATTAAAAATCAATTTCCATAAAAGTGAGTTATTTTGCTTCGGTGATGCACAGGACGCAGCTGCTCAGTACGCCGAAATATTCGGTTGTGAGCAGGGTCAGTTTCCTATAATGTATTTGGGTATACCAATACATTATCGGAAACTGACTAATGCGGAATGGCGACATGTCGAGGAGCGTCTACAAGCAAGGTTGTCTAGCTGGAAAGGCAAATTACTGTCCCTTGGTGGAAGATTGGTTCTCATTAATTCGGTACTTACAAATATGGTACTGTATATGATATCCTTCTTCCAGTTACCAAAAGGTGTCTTGAATAAATTGGATTACTATCGATCAAGATTCTTTTGGCAAGGAGATGGTGAGAAAAAAAGTATCGACTGGCTAAATGGGATGTTGTTTGTCGACCAAAGGATCAAGGAGGGTTGGGTATTCATGATCTCTGTATCAAGAATTCAGCCCTCTAGGGAAGTGGCTGTTTAAGTTGCTAACCGAAGATGGAATTTGGCAAACACTCCTTAAAAGAAAATACATCGGCACAAAGGCGGTGTCACAGGTGTATTGGAAACCTGGTGACTCCCACTTTTGGGCCGGCCTAATGGCGACTAAGAAACATTTCTTTTGCTTTGGCGTATTTAATATTAAGGATGGCACGGAGATTAGATTCTGGGAGGATAAATGGTTAGGAAACACCACCCTCCGGGAGCAATATCCGGCTCTATACAATATTGTTCGACACAAAGGGGATACTATAGCCACTGTTATGCAGTGCTCACCACCCAATGTGACGTTCAGACGAGATTTATTTGGTCCGAGATTAAATTCTTGGAATGCCTTGCTGGCACGGTTGGACTCAGTCCAACTTACACAAGGCCCCGATGAATTTCGGTGGAATTTATGCGGGAATGGAAAATTCTCAGTAGATTCTATGTATAGGGCGCTTGTGCATTCTGATATTCCAGTCGATGATAATAAAAAAAATATGGCACATGAAGATTCCACTTAAAATAAAAGTATTTTCGTGGTATCTTCGTAGGGGTGTCATTTTAACCAAGTATAACCTTGTCAAACGGAATTGGCATGGAAGTACTAAGTGTGTGTTTTGTCCTCAACATGAGACAATAAAACACTTATTCTTCGAGTGTAGTTCCGCGCGTTCTATATGGTCAGCTATCCAAATAGCGTCTAACTTATATCAACCCAAGTCTGTTGCCAATGTTTTTGGCAACTGGCTGCATGGGATAGATAAAAAGCTTAGAACGGTTATTAGGGTTGGAGCGATTGCCGTTATATGGTCGCTTTGCCTTGTAGAAATGACAAGGTTTTCAATGATAAAAATGTGTCTCATATGCAGGTACTCTACCGTTGCACAAGTATTCTCCGTACGTGGTCCACCTTACAACGGGTGGGATATCGAGACCTCTTTACGGAGGCGTGTGCACAACTGGAGGAGGTGGCGAGGAACATTTTTTCACAACATGGGTGGCCGCTTGATCGCCGGATTGGACCTCCATAGGCCGTCGAGCTTGCCTTTGACATAGGCGTTTTACTTTATTATTGTTGATTGTAATTCGCCTATTGTTGCACAACTTTTACTTTCTCCGTTGGATTGCGGCTCTGTGCATTTTTGATGCAGATTTCGGGTGTAATACTTAAACTTTTGAGTAATAAAGCCTTTTATCTAAAAAAAATACCTTTCCCTCTTCTTACCATTTTCTTGAAATTGCCGTGGATTATTTTCTCATGCATAGAGTACAAAGCGATTTTCTCATGGAACTGGATCTGGTTCAGCATGTGGAAGGTCTAATCTGTTCACAGCTAAGTGACAACATTATACAATGTTTTACAAAAGGATTAAAATAATGCTCCAAAGAGATATGTACGACGAAGCTAGAGCAGAATATCCTGCCGAAGCAATCAACCCGATGCTTACAGGTGTGCATCACCGTGCAACATACGTGTCAAACTGCATGGCATATCGGTTGACACACGTCAGGCTGTGTGGGTCCTGTGTTTACTACCGTCGAGGTTATCAGCTCAGCTGGTATAAACGCAGGGAGAAAGGGCTGAGCATATGGACTACGCCTTGCCTTCGTCTTCGTTTCTTCCCTTCCCTTTCCTCCACAGATTGAGCCGATCCGTGTTGTGTTCATGGATCCTTTATTAGCGCAGCGCATTGCGCAAGTGCTTCCAGGAGAGGTGAGCCGCTTACCCATCATCAGTTCCGTAGTGGTACCTCTTTTTAATTGCATGCTCGTTGCAAGAACTGCTGGTCGTTCTCTTGCCCTTCTTTCCAGCAAGTTTGCTGTTCTTTCTTAGAAAATTTGTCAGTGATAGTACTTCTTGAGGGATTAATTTGATTAGTGTTCTTTTGTTCTTCCGATGCAGCCGCCACCGCCTGTTTACATTCCCACTCCCAAGCACCAGCTTTTAGCAGAGACCGGTGTTGCTCATAAGTACAGCTCCGTCACTTACGAGAACGGTCTCGTGAAGACCTGCGTCTTGGTTGATGTTCCTGAGATACCAGGAAGGCCGCAGGAGAAGTCACGCGCTTTCTATGGCGAACCCAAGGGTGATCTCGGCAGCGCCGTAGAGAGCGCCGCCGAGGTTGCTCTCCGTTATCTCTGCAACGAGTACGGCTTCGACAAGATTCAGCCTGCTTACATGCAGCAAGTTCGGACCGAGGCTGTGCTCCGCTATCTCTGCGACCAGCGCGACTACCAGTACTCAGTGATGGTCGAGTGGAGGGAGAAGATGCTCCTCCAACTGGAGCATAACCGTAAGATGAAAGCTGAGACTGAAGCTGCGGAGAATAAGGCGATCTTCTATAAGCAGGCGATTGATGATCTGGTCCAGAATATGAAAGATATCTGCTTCGAGTTTGCTGAGTTGCTGCCCGTGCGTGCCGGCGGTCCATGGGGCATCGAGTATGCCGGTCCGCCTTCGCCGACAGGCAGATATGACAAGCTGGCCCTCGAGCTTGTCCAGATTATTCAGTCAGCTATGTTGCGTAGCTCTGGAGTGGTGTTTCCAGCTTAGCCTGTCTATGCTGGTAAGCATCGTTCGTGTGTGTCCTTTGTTGCTCAGTTCAGTTTAGATGTGCGTCGGTGTAGTGTAGGTACCAGCCTGGTACCTTAGGTCTGTGTGTGTTTTAATAAACAAAAAGATGTGCTTCATGTAGCGAGTTCGTTCATTTTTGTAAATGCTCTGCACCGTCGGTGTAAGGGCCAAGTAGAATGAGCTGGATTTACCTGTATAAGAGGGCCTTTATGTAAGAACATCTGCTGTGTGTAATAGGGTAGTTTTCCTCTGGTTGTGAAGTATATATGTGGTGCAGCTCTTATAACTATATGTGTCTATGCCTCTATGGTTAGAATGTGCAATGTGTTTGTAATCGAAGTCCGTAGCTTTGCCCGCGGAATGTTGTCCGCCCTACGGGGCTGGGGGCTGGATTCCTCCGGCAACGGCGACATGTTTGGGAAAGGAGGGTTGGGGCCGCGGTGCGACGGCTAGGATTTCACCGGAGCTACAGACGTGGGGGAACTTCACGTCATCAGTATGCGAGAATACCCTTCCTGCCCGGACATGATGTTTTGGCTCTTTTGGCTCACGAACTCCTGCCCGGACATGATGTGTTTTGGCTCACGGGTGTTCGGACATGATGTTTTGTCGTTTTGTAAAATGCATTTTTAACGCATTTCAAACAAAAATTTCGGGTGTTTATATGAAAAATGCCTATCCATACAAAAATTTCGCATCGCAAAGACAGTTTGTGTGCCGGTATAAAAAAGAGAAAAAAATGTTACGTATATAAGCATTTTTGAACGGCGAAGATTTGTCTTTTACACCGGCCGCGTAAAATGATTTTTCATCCCGATTTATTTTGTACGAACATAAAATGTTCATATTTACATCTGAATTTTGTTGACATTTTAAAATTCAGTTTTTGGGTAGTGGGTGTAGATGCACCTATTAGCTGGAGTGGATTTCCGTTCCTGTCCCCATTTCTCCGTAAAAGTTAAAGTGGTTTAAAGTGTCACTATAATTTGCAAATACTGATCATTTTCAAAACGACAAAAATATATGGTTCAAAAATGAATTAGCAGGAAGAAATGCTCGCTAGAAATAGGCAGCCGGCCAAAACTAATCTTGTTGCCTCATTATGATCAACTCATCTTTTTCTTCTCCTTTTGTTTTTAAACTGTGCGACACCACATGATCACATTATATTGGTGGTAATGGAACTACATAGGTCAAATCATTTAGTTCAATGCAATCAAAGCAAATGCGAACACATTATATTGGTGGTAATGGAACTGCATAGGTGAAATCATTCAGTTCAATGCAATCAAAGCAAATGCAAGAAAATTGAAGAGCTTGGAAATATAAGTACTACTATTTCTGCAACGCTTCATATGAGCTTACAGCTAATGGAGGTCTGAAATGAAGTACAGTGGGATGACACATCAAATTTTAAATGATCAATAAGGACTTTATTGTAATTTATTCATTGAATATCTTTGAACTACTATTGATTATGACTAATACTTTTCACCGGTAAAAAGTTAATAGTACTTATATTTCCCTCCTCTCCCCGCTTTCACCCCTCCTCTCTCCCCCGCTCCTACCCAGCTCCTTGGCGCGAAGAAGAAGAAGGCGACGATGTTCAGTGACAAGCTCTGCCGCGAATCCACTTTAGACGACGCCGCAAATACACGAAGAGGCTTCCTGCACCTACTACCCGTGAGGAGAGCAAGCGCAAAGCCGGCAAGCTCGCCTCAATTCGTTCCAGGCCGTGGCCCTCCCCTTGCAAACCGCAATGGCGTAACATTTCGGCTAGGTGAGGCCTCGATCTCCATGATGTGAACCTCGCCTCAAGTGGCAGGCACTCCGCCCTGAATAGGCCTCGGTTTCGATGGCGTGGACCTCTCTCTAAAGCACCAGAGCACTACGAAACGGTGATTTTAGTCATTTGGTCTAGGGCTAGTTTGGTCCAAGATAAAATACGTATCCAGTTTTTCTACCGAAATAGAGCTAAAATGGTTAGAGTGGCATCTAGAGAAGTATGATAGAATTTGAGTGGCATTTCTCCAAAGTTATAAATTAGAGTGGCATTTTCGATTTCACATGAACGTGACATATATCTAATTCACCCATTAAAGTATCTATGGTTATGTTTAAATAGCTGTGGATGATTTCTCATAGTACAACGCAGGCGTTAACATACACGCGCACACACCTATCCCTATGAACGCACGCACGCACACCCTATGAGCACCTCCGAAATACTGAGTCGGTGGGTCGAGTCTTGAGATTGATGAAGTCATCACAGGCGCCTCGCTGTCGACGGGAACGTCGCCTCACACTGGAGAATATTCCACCATCAATGAGAAATACCAGCGTCAAAACTGAAATTTGAACTCTGGTGGCCTGGGTACAACTACCCTACTAACCATCCTGTCACAAGCAGGTTTTCAGCATATAAGGTCTAACTTGTTCACAACTAAGTGACAAAATTATTGTATTTTACGAAATGATTAAATAATGCTGTAAGAGAAATGTATGAAGAAGCTAGAGTAGTCTCTTCCGGAAGCAATCTATGCGATGCTTACAGGTATGCATCACCATGCAACATACGTGTCAAATGCATGCCATGTCGGTCGACACATGTCGAGCTGTGTGGGTCTCGTGTTTACTACCGCCGACGATGTCAGCCCAGGTGGTACAAAGGCAGGGGGAGGACAGAGCTTATGGATAACGCCTTACCTTCGTCTTCGTTTCTTTCCTTTCCTTTCGCCCACAGATTGAGCCGATCCGCGCTCATGGATCCTTATTTAGCGCAAATGCTTCCTTTGCTCCATGACATGGGTGATGGAGCGGTGAGCTACTCGTCATTTTGCCGCTTACCATCATCAGTTCAGTTTAAATTACATGCCCGTTACAAGAACGCCGGTCGTTCCGCGGTTGTTCTCCCTTTTTCCTGCAAGTTTGCTGTCTTTTCTTACAAACTTGTATACTGGGTACTTCTTGTGGAGTTTTGATTCTGTTCTTTTGTGATACAGCCACCACTGCTTTACATTCCCAGTCAGCAGATTCTAGCCGAGACCGGTGTTGCTCATATGTACAGATCGGTCACTTACGAGAACGGTCTCGTGGAGACCTGTGTCTTGGTTGATGTTCCCCAGATACCAGGAAGGCCGCAGGAGAACTCGCGTGCTTTCTATGGCGAGCCCAAGGTTGATCTCGACAGCGCCAAAGAAAGCGCCGCCGAGGTTGCTCTCCGCCATCTGCGCGACGAGTACGGCTTCGTCATCAACGACTACAACTACTCAGCTCTAGTCGAGTGCTTGAAGCAGGTGATCACCGTAATGGAGTCTAACCGCGAGGTGATCCGCTACAAGCGGGCACTTGATGGGCTGGTCCAGAATCTGAAAGATTTCTGCATCGAGAATGCTTACTTGCTGCCCGTGCGTGCCGGCGGTCCATGGGGCATCGAGTATATCGGTCCGCCTTCGCCGACAGACAAAGATGACAAGCTGGCCCTCGATCTTGTCCAGATTATCCACAGTCAGCTTATGTTGAGTAGCTCTGTATAAATTTGCAGTGGTGTTTCCAGCTTAGGCTGTCTATGCTGGTAACGCATCTCTCGTGTGTGTCCTTCGTTGCTCAGTTCAGTTTAGATGTGCGTGGGTGTAGTGTAGCTACCTGCCTATTACCTTAGGTCGTGTGTGTTTTGATAGATAAAAAGATGTGCTTCATGCAGCCAGTTCGTTCATTTTTGTAAATGCTCTGCACCGTCGGTGTAAGGGGTAAGTAGAATGAGCTGGATTTACCTGTGTAAGAGGGCCTTTTATGTATGAACCACTATGTGTTATAGGGTAGTTTTCCTCTGGTTGTGAAGCATATATGTGGTGTAGCTCTTATAACTATGTGTCTATGGTCTATGGTTGTGCAATGTGTTTGTAATCGAGCTTGGTGCCGCCCAATGTCGTCCGTCCTGTGGGGTTGGATTCCTCGCGAGATGTTTGGGAGAGGAGGGTTGGGCCCGCGGCGCGACGGCTAGATTTTCAACCGGAGCCACAGACGCTTGCTGCCCCCATTTCTCCGTAAAAGTTTTAAGTGGTTTAAAGTGTCACCATAATTTGTAAATTACTGACCACGTTTTCAACTTCTCAAAATGACAAAAATATATGGTTCAAAACTGAATTAGCAGGAAAAAATGCTCGCTAGAAATTTTATGCAACCAACACCAATCTTGTTGCCTAATTATGATCAACTCCTTTTTTACTACTCCTCTCTTAATTTTTTTTAAACTACGACACCACGTGATCACATTATATTGGTGGTAATAGTCTAATAGAACTACATAGGTTAAATCATTTATCGAAAAAAATGAAAGAAAATGATAACACTAATTTTTGTGTGAAATCATTAGTTCAATGCAACGAAAGCAAATGCAAGAAAATTGAAGAGCTTGGAAATATAAGCACTACTAATTTTTGCAACGCTTCATAAGTGCTTACGGCTGATGGAGGTCTGAAATGAAGTACCGTGGGATGACACAATACATATTAAATGATTAATAACGACTTTATTGTAATTTATTCATCGATTATATTTGAACTAGTATTGATTATGACTAGTACTTTTCAGTGGTTTGTAAATAAAACAACATGGTCAACCGATACAAAATGATTAAACATTGGTATAAGCAAATTAAGAAGGAAAAAAACGTTAGTAGTACTTATATTTCCCTCCTCTCCCCCGCTTTCACCCTTCCTCTCTCCCCCGCTCCTACCCCAGCTCCTGCCCCAGCTCCTCAGCATGAAGAAGAAGAAGAAGGCGACAACGTTCAGTGACGAGCTTTGTCGCGAAAATCCACCTTAAATGCTGGAAATACACGAAGAGGCTTCCTGCACAACTGCCCATGAGGAGAGCAAGCGTGAAGCCGGCAACCTCGTCTCAATGTGTTCCACGTCGCGGCCCTCCCCTTGCAAACCGCAGTGGCATAGCATTCCGGCTAGGCGAGGCCTCGATCTCCATGACACAAACCTCCCCTCAAGCGGCGGAGCACTCCGCCCCGTGGAGGCCTTGATCTCGATGGCGTGAACCTCCTGTAAAGCAGGAGAGCACTACGAAACGGTGATTTTAGTCATTTGGTATAGGGCTAGTTTTGTCCAAGATAAAATTCATATCCAGTTTTTTTTACAAAATAGAGCTAAAATGGATAGAGTGACATCTAGAGAAGTACGATAAAATTTGAGTGGCATTTCTCCAAAGTTACAAATTGAAGTGGCATTTTCGATTTCACATGAGTTGGAGTACATATATATATAATTAACCCATTAAAGTATCTCTTCTTATGGTTATCTTCAAACAGTTGTGGATGATTTCTCATAGGGTAAAAAGCGACTAGAGAAGTTAAAAAGCTTATAAATTGTTTCAGAATATGAAAGGTCTAAGTTGTTCACAATTAAGTGACAAAATTATTGTTTTTACGAAATGATTAAATAATGCCGTAAGAGATATGTATGAAGAAGCTAGAGTAGTCTCTTCCGGAAGCAATCTATGCGATGCTTACAGGTATGCATCACCATGCAACATACTCCCTCCGTTCCAAATTAGTTGTCTTCCATTTGCCAAAAAGTGGATGTATCTAGACATGTAATTTGAAACGGAGGAAGTACGTGTCAAATGCATCCATGTCGGTCAACACATGTCGGGCTATGGGGTCTCGTGTTTACTACCGCCGAGGATGTCATATGGATAACGCCTTACCTTCGTCTTCGTTTCTTTCTTCCTTTCCTCCACAGATTGAGAGCCGATCCGTGTTCATGGATCCTCCAGCGCAAGTGCTTCCAGGGGGTGATGGAGAAGTGAGCCGCTCGTCCTTTTGCCGCTTACCATCATCAGTTCCGTAGCATTACCTGTTTTTAATTGCATGCTCATTGCAAGAACAGCTGGTCATTCTTTAACCCTTCCTCTCCCCCAAGTTTCCAGCAAGTTTGCTGTTCTTTCTTAGAAAATTGTGGAGTGAATACTTCTTGAGGATTTGATATTGTTCTTTCGATGCAGCCACCACTGATTGTTTACGACGTTCCCAGGAAGCAAATATTAGCCGAGACCGGTCTTGCTCATATGTACAGATCGGTCACTAGCGACAGCGGTCTCGTGAAGACCTGTGTCCTGGTTGATGTTCCCGAGATACCAGGAAGGCCGGAGAAGTCACGTGCTTTCTACGGCGAGCCCAAGGGTGATCTCGGCAGCGCCGTCGAAAGCGCCGCCGAGGTTTGCTCTCCGCCATCTGTGCGACGAGTACGGCATCGAGATCGACGACTACAACTACTCAGCTATGGTCGAGTGCAGGGAGAAGCTGCTCATCGCACAGGAGTGTAGCTGCAAGATGGTCGCGGAGATTGAAGCTAAGCAGAAGAAGGCGATCCGCTACAAGCAGTTGCATGACGGGCTGGTCCAGAAATTCAAAGATCGCTGCATCCAGTTTCCTGGCTTGCTGCCCCTGCGCGCCGGCGGTCCATGCGGCGTCGAGTATGTGGGTCCGCCTTCGCCGACGGGCAGACATGAAAAGATCGCCCTCGAGCTTGTTCAGCTTCTTCAGTCAGCATATCTTGAGTACGAGTAGCTTGCGGTGGTGCTTCCAGCTTAGCCTGTCTATGTAGTGTAGATGTGTTTTGCAGCTCATCGCTCGTATGTGTCCTTTGTTGCTCGGTCTAGATGTGCGTCTAGTGTAGTGTAGGTACCTGCCTAGTATACCTTAGATCGTGTGTGTAGTAATGAATAAGAAGATGTGCTTCATGCAGCTAGTTAGTTCATTTTTGTAAATGCTCTGCACCGCCGGTGCGAGGGCCAAGTAGAACGAGCTGGATTTACCTGTATAAGAGGGCCCTTACGTAAGAACATCTATTGTGTAATACGGAGTAGGTTGTTGTCCTCTGGTTGTGAAGTACTGTATACTACAGTAGTACATATGTTGTACTAGCTGTGTATGCGCGGTATCTACAATGTGTTTGTAATCGGGACTGAGTAGCTTATTGTAATCGAACTCGGCTTTGCCACGTGACCGTCGTCGGCACGCAGGGCTTTGCCTCTAGCTTCCTCCAGGCAGCGGGGAAGAGGTGGGGTTTGAGGGCGGCGACGGATAGGGTTTCACTCGACACGTCGCCGGGAGCTCTCCCAGCACTAAGATCCTCACGTCATATACCCTTCCCGCCCCAATTCTCCGTAAAGGTGGAAATGCTTTAAAATGTCATCTTAATTTGCAAAATGACCAAAATTTCAACTTTTAAATCAACTTCTCACAGCGACATAAATATATTGTTCCAAATAGAATTTGCAAGAAGAAATGCTCACACTTTAGAATCTTCCTGCTATATTATCAGAGTGAAACAAAACTAACGAAAAAAATTAAAAATAATGTTTGACAAAATGATTAATGCAAAACGATCAATTAAAGAAAAGACTAGAAATTTGCCACATCTTATTGGCCAAATATAATCGACCTTGTTTCTCTATTTTTTTTTCTTTCCAAATAGGGACATGGCATGATTCCATCTATAATAGTATTAAAAGAGCAAACTTGTGTTATGCTGCGTTGATACATTAAATCAGAGAAGTTCAATATTTGATCAATGACCCAGGTCGTTTCACGTCAAATGTTTACGTTTTGCCCTCTCACCAAGTCACATATTACAAGAAAAATGCCACCATACCGTTTTGTTCCTTCTATTCTTCTCAAAACTACCGAAGGGAGGCTGCGCAATTTCTTCCCAGGGAGGCTGCGCAGAGTGCGCGCCGGCCCCAATTCCTCCGACGGCAGTCCGCCCGCCCGCCGACGCCGCGGAGGTGGATGCAGCCTTAACACACTCGCGCCAGCCCCAAATCATCCAGCAGCGGCGCTGCACCTGCCGGACACTGCCCCGCGCGAGCTGCGCTCGGCGGATAGGATCTCAGCGACGAGTGGCGGCGTCCTCGCTGGGCGAGCGGCGGCATCCTCGCTGGCCGAGCAGCACCCTGATGCAGGCAACCTGCTAGGCGGATAGGTTCTCGGTGCTGATCAATCGCCTCCTCGACAAGCGACACATGGGTGCTCAACCTCTCCAACGAGGTCGAGGGAGAGCAGGACGGCACCACCGACTTCGCCTCCCGCCACGCCGATGAACCCATCCTTGCCCTGCCCACCACCTCCTCCCTGCTCCCCCTCTACGAGCTTGAGAAGTGGTAAGCGGGAGCTTCAGTCAATCTATTTGACCGAAACCGCCCTGTCCCCCGTCGCCGCCGAGGCAAAATCCGAAACTAGGCCACAGCCGCCTCCAAATCCCGGCGAGGATCTGGTCGAGGAGGCTGCTGACTTCGTCTGGCCGGCCCATCGCTCTCCCTGCCTCGCTCCATGCGCCCGCGTCAACCGCTCGCTTGGAAACTGGTGGCGGCGTCTTCGTTGGAGATGTTGGCTTGTCCGCCGCGGCTGGCTTGCCATGGAATTAGCAGGAAGAAATGCTCGCTAGAAATAGGCAGCCGGCCAAAACTAATCTTGTTGCCTCATTATGATCAACTCATCTTTTTCTTCTCCTTTTGTTTTTAAACTGTGCGACACCACATGATCACATTATATTGGTGGTAATGGAACTACATAGGTCAAATCATTTAGTTCAATGCAATCAAAGCAAATGCGAACACATTATATTGGTGGTAATGGAACTGCATAGGTGAAATCATTCAGTTCAATGCAATCAAAGCAAATGCAAGAAAATTGAAGAGCTTGGAAATATAAGTACTACTATTTCTGCAACGCTTCATATGAGCTTACAGCTAATGGAGGTCTGAAATGAAGTACAGTGGGATGACACATCAAATTTTAAATGATCAATAAGGACTTTATTGTAATTTATTCATTGAATATCTTTGAACTACTATTGATTATGACTAATACTTTTCACCGGTAAAAAGTTAATAGTACTTATATTTCCCTCCTCTCCCCGCTTTCACCCCTCCTCTCTCCCCGCTCCTACCCAGCTCCTTGGCGCGAAGAAGAAGAAGGCGACGATGTTCAGTGACAAGCTCTGCCGCGAATCCACTTTAGACGACGCCGCAAATACACGAAGAGGCTTCCTGCACCTACTACCCGTGAGGAGAGCAAGCGCAAAGCCGGCAAGCTCGCCTCAATTCGTTCCAGGCCGTGGCCCTCCCCTTGCAAACCGCAATGGCGTAACATTTCGGCTAGGTGAGGCCTCGATCTCCATGATGTGAACCTCGCCTCAAGTGGCAGAGCACTCCACCCTGAATAGGCCTCGGTTTCGATGGCGTGGACCTCTCTCTAAAGCACCAGAGCACTACGAAACGGTGATTTTAGTCATTTGGTCTAGGGCTAGTTTGGTCCAAGATAAAATACGTATCCAGTTTTTCTACCGAAATAGAGCTAAAATGGTTAGAGTGGCATCTAGAGAAGTATGATAGAATTTCAGTGGCATTTCTCCAAAGTTATAAATTAGAGCGGCATTTTCGATTTCACATGAACGTGACATATATCTAATTCACCCATTAAAGTATCTATGGTTATGTTTAAATAGCTGTGGATGATTTCTCATAGTACAACGCAGGCATTAACATACACGCGTACACACCTATCCCTATGAACGCACGCACGCACACCCTATGAGCACCTCCGAAATACTGAGTCGGTGGGTCGAGTCTTGAGATTGATGAAGTCATCACAGACGCCTCGCTGTCGACGGGAACATCGCCTCACACTGGAGAATATTCCACCATCAATGAGAAATACCAGCGTCAAAACTGAAATTTGAACTCTGGTGGCCTGGGTACAACTACCCTACTAACCATCCTGTCACAAGCAGGTTTTCAGCATATAAGGTCTAACTTGTTCACAACTAAGTGACAAAATTATTGTATTTTACGAAATGATTAAATAATGCTGTAAGAGAAATGTATGAAGAAGCTATAGTAGTCTCTTCCGGAAGCAATCTATGCGATGCTTACAGGTATGCATCACCATGCAACATACGTGTCAAATGCATGCCATGTCGGTCGACACATGTCGAGCTGTGTGGGTCTCGTGTTTACTACCGCCGACGATGTCAGCCCAGGTGGTACAAAGGCAGGGGGAGGACAGAGCTTATGGATAACGCCTTGCCTTCGTCTTCGTTTCTTTCCTTTCCTTTCCCCCACAGATTGAGCCGATCCGCGCTCATGGATCCTTATTTAGCGCAAATGCTTCCTTTGCTCCATGACATGGGTGATGGAGCGGTGAGCTACTCGTCATTTTGCCGCTTACCATCATCAGTTCAGTTTAAATTACATGCCCGTTGCAAGAACTGCCGGTCGTTCCGCGGTTGTTCTCCCTTTTTCCTGCAAGTTTGCTGTCTTTTCTTACAAACTTGTATACTGGGTACTTCTTGTGGAGTTTTGATTCTGTTCTTTTGTGATACAGCCACCACTGCTTTACATTCCCAGTCAGCAGATTCTAGCCGAGACCGGTGTTGCTCATATGTACAGATCGGTCACTTACGAGAACGGTCTCGTGGAGACCTGTGTCTTGGTTGATGTTCCCCAGATACCAGGAAGGCCGCAGGAGAACTCGCGTGCTTTCTATGGCGAGCCCAAGGCTGATCTCGACAGCGCCAAAGAAAGCGCCGCCGAGGTTGCTCTCCGCCATCTGCGCGACGAGTACGGCTTCGTCATCAACGACTACAACTACTCAGCTCTAGTCGAGTGCTTGAAGCAGGTGATCACCGTAATGGAGTCTAACCGCGAGGTGATCCGCTACAAGCGGGCACTTGATGGGCTGGTCCAGAATCTGAAAGATTTCTGCATCGAGAATGCTTACTTGCTGCCCGTGCGTGCCGGCGGTCCATGGGGCATCGAGTATATCGGTCCGCCTTCGCCGACAGACAAAGATGACAAGCTGGCCCTCGATCTTGTCCAGATTATCCACAGTCAGCTTATGTTGAGTAGCTCTGTATAAATTTGCAGTGGTGTTTCCAGCTTAGGCTGTCTATGCTGGTAACGCATCTCTCGTGTGTGTCCTTCGTTGCTCAGTTCAGTTTAGATGTGCGTGGGTGTAGTGTAGCTACCTGCCTATTACCTTAGGTCGTGTGTGTTTTGATAGATAAAAAGATGTGCTTCATGCAGCCAGTTCGTTCATTTTTGTAAATGCTCTGCACCGTCGGTGTAAGGGGTAAGTAGAATGAGCTGGATTTACCTGTGTAAGAGGGCCTTTTATGTATGAACCACTATGTGTTATAGGGTAGTTTTCCTCTGGTTGTGAAGCATATATGTGGTGTAGCTCTTATAACTATGTGTCTATGGTCTATGGTTGTGCAATGTGTTTGTAATCGAGCTTGGTGCCGCCCAATGTCGTCCGTCCTGTGGGGTTGGATTCCTCGCGAGATGTTTGGGAGAGGAGGGTTGGACCCGCGGCGCGACGGCTAGATTTTCAACCGGAGCCACAGACGCTTGCTGCCCCCATTTCTCCGTAAAAGTTTTAAGTGGTTTAAAGTGTCACCATAATTTGTAAATTACTGACCACGTTTTCAACTTCTCAAAATGACAAAAATATATGGTTCAAAAATGAATTAGGAGGAAAAAATACTCGCTAGAAATTTTATGCAACCAACACCAATCTTGTTGCCTAATTATGATCAACTCCTTTTTTACTACTCCTCTCTTAATTTTTTTTAAACTACGACACCACGTGATCACATTATATTGGTGGTAATAGTCTAATAGAACTACATAGGTGAAATCATTTATCGAAAAAAATGAAAGAAAATGCGAACACTAATTTTTGTGTGAAATCATTAGTTCAATGCAACGAAAGCAAATGCAAGAAAATTGAAGAGCTTGGAAATATAAGCACTACTAATTTTTGCAACGCTTCATAAGTGCTTACGGCTGATGGAGGTCTGAAATGAAGTACCGTGGGATGACACAATACATATTAAATGATTAATAACGACTTTATTGTAATTTTTTCATCGATTATCTTTGAACTAGTATTGATTATGACTAGTACTTTTCAGTGGTTTGTAAATAAAACAACATGGTCAACCGATACAAAGTGATTAAACATTGGTATAAGCAAATTAAGAAGGAAAAAAACGTTAGTAGTACTTATATTTCCCTCCTCTCCCCCGCTTTCACCCCTCCTCTCTCCCCCGCTCCTGACCCAGCTCCTGCCCCAGCTCCTCAGCATGAAGAAGAAGAAGGCGACAACGTTCAGTGACGAGCTTTGTCGCGAAAATCCACCTTAAATGTTGGAAATACACGAAGAGGCTTCCTGCACAACTGCCCATGAGGAGAGCAAGCATGAAGCCGGCAACCTCGTCTCAATGTGTTCCACGTCGCGGCCCTCCCCTTGCAAACCGCAGTGGCGTAGCATTCCGGCTAGGCGAGGCCTCAATCTCCATGACACAAACCTCCCCTCAAGCGGCGGAGCACTCCGCCCCGCGGAGGCCTTGATCTCGATGGCGTGAACCTCCTGTAAAGCAGGAGAGCACTACGAAACGGTGATTTTAGTCATTTGGTCTAGGGCTAGTTTTGTCCAAGATAAAATTCATATCCAGTTTTTTTTATCAAAATAGAGCTAAAATGGATAGAGTGGCATCTAGAGAAGTACGATAAAATTTGAGTGGCATTTCTCCAAAGTTACAAATTGAAGTGGCATTTTCGATTTCACATGAGTTGGAGTACATATATATATATAATTAACCCATTAAAGTATCTCTTCTTATGGTTATCTTCAAACAGTTGTGGATGATTTCTCATAGGGTAAAAAGCGACTAGAGAAGTTAAAAAGCTTATAAATTGTTTCAGAATATGAAAGGTCTAAGTTGTTCACAATTAAGTGACAAAATTATTGTTTTTGCGAAATGATTAAATAATGCCGTAAGAGATGTGTATGAAGAAGCTAGAGTAGTCTCTTCCGGAAGCAATCTATGCGATGCTTACAGGTATGCATCACCATGCAACATACTCCCTCCGTTCCAAATTAGTTGTCTTCCATTTGCCAAAAAGTGGATGTATCTATACTTGTAACATGTCTAGATACATCCACTTTTTGGCAAATGGAAGACAACTAATTTGAAACGGAGGAAGTACGTGTCAAATGCATCCATGTCGGTCCACACATGTCGGGCTATGGGGTCTCGTGTTTACTACCGCCGAGGATGTCAGCTCAGGTGGTACAAAGGCAGGGGGAGGACAGAGCATATGGATAACGCCTTACCTTCGTCTTCGTTTCTTTCTTCCTTTCCTCCACAGATTGAGAGCCGATCCGTGTTCATGGATCCTCCAGCGCAAGTGCTTCCAGGGGGTTATGGAGAAGTGAGCCGCTCGTCCTTTTGCCGCTTACCATCATCAGTTCCGTAGCATTACCTGTTTTTAATTGCATGCTCATTGCAAGAACAGCTGGTCATTCTTTAACCCTTCCTCTCCCCCAAGTTTCCAGCAAGTTTGCTGTTCTTTCTTAGAAAATTGTGGAGTGAATACTTCTTGAGGATTTGATATTGTTCTTTCGATGCAGCCACCACTGATTGTTTACGACGTTCCCAGGAAGCAAATCTTAGCCGAGACCGGTCTTGCTCATATGTACAGATCGGTCACTAGCGACAGCGGTCTCGTGAAGACCTGTGTCCTGGTTGATGTTCCCGAGATACCAGGAAGGCCGGAGAAGTCACGTGCTTTCTACGGCGAGCCCAAGGGTGATCTCGGCAGCGCCGTCGAAAGCGCCGCCGAGGTTTGCTCTCCGCCATCTGTGCGACGAGTACGGCATCGAGATCGACGACTACAACTACTCAGCTATGGTCGAGTGCAGGGAGAAGCTGCTCATCGCACAGGAGTGTAGCTGCAAGATGGACGCGGAGATTGAAGCTAAGCAGAAGAAGGCGATCCGCTACAAGCAGTTGCATGACGGGCTGGTCCAGAAATTCAAAGATCGCTGCATCCAGTTTCCTGGCTTGCTGCCCCTGCGCGCCGGCGGTCCATGCGGCGTCGAGTATGTGGGTCCACCTTCGCCGACGGGCAGACATGAAAAGATCGTCCTCGAGCTTGTTCAGCTTCTTCAGTCAGCATATCTTGAGTACGAGTAGCTTGCGGTGGTGCTTCCAGCTTAGCCTGTCTATGTAGTGTAGATGTGTTTTGCAGCTCATCGCTCGTATGTGTCCTTTGTTGCTCGGTCTAGATGTGCGTGTAGTGTAGTGTAGGTACCTGCCTAGTACTTTAGATCGTGTGTGTAGTAATGAATAAGAAGATGTGCTTCATGCAGCTAGTTAGTTCATTTTTGTAAATGCTCTGCACCGCCGGTGCGAGGGCCAAGTAGAACGAGCTGGATTTACCTGTATATATAAGAGGGCCCTTACGTAAGAACATCTATTGTGTAATACGGAGTAGTGTTGTTGTCCTCTGGTTGTGAAGTACTGTATACTGCAGTAGTACATGTGTTGTACTAGCTGTGTATGCGCGGTATCTACAATGTGTTTGTAATCGGGACTCAGTAGCTTATTGTAATCGAACTCGGCTTTGCCACGTGACCGTCGTCGGCACGCAGGGCTTTGCCTCTAGCTTAATTCCTCCAGGCAGCGGGGAAGAGGAGGGGTTTGAGGGCGGCGACGGATAGGGTTTCACTCGACACGTCGCCGGGAGCTCTCCCAGCACTAAGATCCTCACGTCATATACCCTTCCCGCCCCAATTCTCCGTAAAGGTGGAAATGCTTTAAAATGTCACCTTAATTTGCAAAATGACCAAAATTTCAACTTTTAAATCAACTTCTCACAGCGACATAAATATATTGTTCCAAATAGAATTTGCAAGAAGAAATGCTCACACTTTAGAATCTTCCTGCTATATTATCAGAGTGAAACAAAACTAACGAAAAAATTTAAAAATAACGTTTGACAAAATGATTAATGCAAAACGATCAATGACCCAGGTCGTTTCACGTCAAATGTTTACCGTTTTGCCCTCTCACCAAGTCACATATTACAAGCAAAATGCCACCATACCGTTTTGTTCCTTCTATTCTTCTCAAAACTACCGAAGGGAGGTTGCGCAATTTCTTCCCAGGAGGCTGCGCAGAGTGCGCGCCGCCCCCAATTCCTCCGACGGAGTTGGATGCAGCCTTAACACGCTCGCGCCAGCCCCAAATCATCCAGCAGCGGCGCTGCACTTGCCGGACACCGCCCCGCGCGAGCTGCGCTCGGCGGATAGGATCTCAGCGACGAGCGGCGGCGTCCTCGCTGGCCGAGCGGCGGCATCCTCGCTAGCCGAGCGGCGCCCTGATGCAGGCAACCTGCTAGGCGGATAGGTTCTCGGTGCTGATCAGTCGCCTCCTCGACAAGCGACACATGGGTGCTCAACCTCTCCAACGAGGCCGAGGGAGAACAGGACGGCACCACCGACTTCTTTCTCCCGCCTCGCCGATGAACCCATCCCTGCCCTGCCTACCGCCTCCTCCCTGCTCCCCCTCTACGAGCTTGAGAAGTGGTAAGCGGGAGCTTCAGTCGATCTATTCGACCGCAACCGCCCTGTCCCCCGTCGCCGCCAAGGCAAAATCCGAAACTAGGCCACAGCCGCCTCCAAATCCCGGCGAGGATCTGGTCGAGGAGGCTGGTGACTCCGTCTGGCCGGCCCAGCGCTCTCCCCTGCCTCGCTCCATGCGCCCGCGTCAACCGCTTGCTCGGAAACTGGTGGCGGCGTCTTCGTTGGAGATGTTGGCTTGTCCGCCGCGGCTGGCTTGCCATGGAACCCGGCCATGGCGTCCGACGCTGTTTGTACGGGATGCAACGGTCCTGATGGAGTGGCCGGAGGTAGCCCTGCTGGCTACATCGTCCCGTCATTCTCGGACATGTGCGGCTGGTTCCAGCTGTTGAACTCCAAGATATTGGGCTTGTTCGTCAGGAGGATATGTCGAGAGCCGTCGGTGGAGCTGTTTCCCCTGTAGTATTTCCTCTCTATCAGTCTCTGAAACAAAGCGTTCATGTTTCTGAAGAACAGACACGACATCCAACACATGGCCACCTTCCAGCACATCAACGAGAAATGGTTGCCCAATATTGTTTCTTCTTCTAGGGAGATCTTGGGGATGCAATGTTGTCAGATTGAATGTGAAGAGGCTTGTCTTGGGTGTGGTGCAGATGCGTTAATGCTTGAATTTGAGCATGGCATTACCGTAATCATGCTTTTTGGCTGATGACTGCAAATGGGTTGCATGTGGTACAAAAGGTTCAGCCTAGCAGTTACACATCAATCCTTCTATATACGTCTGCAAGATGTTTGACAAAATGGCGTGGACACAGGAAGTTCTGGGGTAATATTCCTAGTATGATTTTCAATTACTGTTGCCTCCTTCGGTATAGACACCTGCAACATGTCTGACAAAATGCCTCTACAGGCTCCTTAGGTTTATGTTCACCACTGGAGGCCGCCGCCACCATCGCTCGACGACTCGCACGAATCACGTATCTGGGACTTATTAAATTCTCCCATAGAGGCTTTAAGAGCATCTCTAGTGGATGGTGTAAAATTGGAAGTGACATTGTTGCGCTAGAAACGCGTCACACGAACACGTCCTCGTGTACCCACGGTGCCGGGGGAGATACTCCGCAACTCGCCCCGCGGGAGGCCTGCTTCCAGCGCGATACGCAAGACAGTAAGCATGCGCTTTTTAGACCAGACGCCCCAGCCCCTCGGGAAGCCCCGTCAGAGGAAGCCGGCGACGATTGGCTGAACTAAGCCGGACTTGGCCGCTCTCAGCTCGGTTTTCGATATCCGGTGAAATCTACGCGAAGTCGCTGAACAACGGAAGCATAAACAAGGGTTTGAGTGAAAAAGTAGGTTGTATTGATAGGTTGTCGATTGTTTGCTTAATTTTTCAATCGGCCATCACCTCTCACATATATATGAGGCGGCTGGACTTCCCCTACAAGTATTGGACTTCTACAAGGTTTACAAGTCATGATCTAAGTCGAATTCATCTCTAAACTAGGCAACTTCTTGGCCGGCTTCGTTGGCTTCAAACTTGTTGGCTACTTTGGAAAGTTGCCTTTTGTCTTCCGTATTGGCTTCCAACTTGCTGGCTACTTGGAAAGTTGCCTTTTTCCTCCCGTATTGGCTTCAAACTTGCCTTTCTTTAGAGAAGATATCTTGATCGGCTTCGTATTGGACCCGGACATCAGCATCTGTCCGGCTTCTTTTAGAAAGTTGCCTCCCATTTTCTAGCCCTGATCTTGGAAAGTTGTTTTCTTCTTGCCGGCTTGTATTGACAAAGTTGGTTTCTCCTCTGTTGGCTTGTTTTGAAAAAGTTGGCTTCTTTTCTGCCTTGTTTCGACAAAGTTGGTTTTGTCGCCTTGCCTCAACAAAGTTGGTTTTTCCGTCTTGCCTCGACAAAGTTGGTTTTTCCGCCTTGTCTTGGCAAAGTTGACTTCTTTTCTGCCACCTTTTTTGGACATTTATGACAGTAGGGGAAATCCCTACTGCCTCTATATTAAAACACCCACAAAGGGACAGCAGACACAGTTACATAATTACAAAAAGGATTTCTGGAATTAAAAGGTACTGGAAAGGGAAAAAATAAGGTTGTGTTTGCTCTCCTTAGTCCTATGAACAAGGAGTCTAAAGTCTTCCTTAAACCTTGCAGCCCAGGCTGAAGTTGAAGGTGTTATTCCATTGAAGTAAAAGTTGTTCCTCTCTTTCCAAATACTCCAAGCAGCATAGGCAAAAACATCCATAAACATCTGTTTGGTCCAGTGATCTTTTGAGTAGGCTATCAGCTCTAATCTGCTTGCAGTCACATTGGTTGATAGGGGGAAATTCAGCTTCTCCCAGCAACTCTTGCTGAAGTTACAATGGAAGAATAGGTGCTCCACCGTTTCCTCAACCCCATCATTGCACATAGTGCAATTGAATGTATTACCCACATTATAGTGTCTCTCCTTCTTAGCATATTCCTCGTGTTTAATCTGTCAGAAAGAATAAGCCAGCAGAAGAATTTTATTTTGGGAATACTCTTGCTCTTCCAAATCCAATTGAACGACTCATGTGGGACTATCTCTCTGAAGCAGAATTTGTAATACTGGCTGGAGGAATATATGTCAGAACCCCAAAGGTAGGACCACTGATCATTAGCAGTATTGTCTAGAATGATATGAGCAGTATCTGCTTGAGCATGCCTCAGCTCCTGAATAGCTTGCGTAGACAGAGGTAGGTGAAAATTGGCCCCCAATGTGTCTGCTGTAAGAAAATCCTTAGCCGAAACATCCTCATCTATTATATAATTAAAACACAGGACAACCAACGGTGAAGATTAGCCAGACATAATCAAGTCACAAACAATGGCCAAGATTTTCTTTTCGTAACGTCTGGCCGGTGTCGATTTCCATACGTGCATATACAGTGTCCATCTTCCCCACGTCTCCCACTTGAAATCGCATAAGGAAAGTCCATCTTCCCCACGTCTCCCTCTTGAAATCGTGGAAGGAAAGAACACCCATGTACATCAATAAATGATCCACGTACAGGACTCCCCATAGCACTGGAGTAGGAAAGATCTCCCAGACCTCATGTACAATCCATCCAGAAATCGTCTAGCACAGTCGATCCATACATACGATCGCTCCACGGCATGGCCGGTCCGCTTCTCTTCCTGATGTCGCCCTCTCAGCCGCCACAAGACCACGACATACCTAGCCCCAATTCTCCCCTGCCTAACAAGGTTACCAAGCTGAATGCCATGGCGGCATGGGCTGCCTCCGATCGTCCACGACATCTTCGACGGTTGTTACGTAATCTGAACGTGGATGAATTCAAGTGCTCCATTACAGGTTCGTGGATTCCAACTTGCGTCTTCTACTGCCTTCGACGGTTGTTACGTAATCTGAACGTGGATGAATTCAAGTGATCCATTACAGGTTCGTGGATTCCAAATTGCGTCTTCTACTGCTGGCGATGATGAGGATCAGATCGATCAATGCTGTCGGCCGTGACGACGATTAGATCGATCAATTTTGCCGTCCATGAGATTCGTGGATTCCAACTTGCGTCTTCTACTGCTGGCGATGACGAGGATCAGATTGATCAATGCCGCCGGCCGTGACGACGATCAGATCGATCAATTTTGACGGCCATGACGACGATCAGATTGATACACGACATGGCGGCAGTGTCAGGGTTCTAGCCGTGAGACCGTGCTCACAGAAGGCGTCGCTCACGTACAGTGATGGGCTGATTGATCCTATCAGAGTGTGGCGTTCAGGCTGGAGGTTACGTCGGTGATCCATCGTGGTGTATCCAATGAAGCGGTGTTGATCGCTTGATGCCCGCAGCCATCACAAGCAAAGAAATAGCTGACTCACGTACAGATTATGGACATATGCATAAGCACTGAGGCGAGTTTGCTAGAAGAAGTTTTGCGGCCGGCCGGTGTGCCTTCCGATCTTGCCGACAAGCCGTTGGGCGTGCAGCATATGCATATGCACGGTAGATGTTGACTTGAATGGAATCACGTGTTCAAGAAAAATCAGTGTTAAACTCTAAGCGGAGATGAAATCTGTGTCCTCCATCGCTCTTATGTTCATCTTTCAGACTTTGGCGTCTGCTACTTCTGCAGTTCTGCTGAGACAAGCCGCAAGGGATCATCGCGTAGCTACCACCTGGGTCTGAGATGAGCTATCCGGTTAATGACCTGCTGATGTTGCAGTCCAGTCGCCCATGATTCATGCCGCGCTTACAGATTGGCCTCAGAAGACGAGGCGTTCTCCATCATCCATGCTAATTGATGCTACGAACTGCAACACTGTCGCATGCATGTCTTTCATGTTCTACATCCTGAATTTGTTGCCATAGATGATTGGACTCCTCGGTACATAGATGTTGCAGATCTTCAAGCTAAAGTATACTGTGGTTTATTAGTGGATCAATTAAACTTCAGTCTATGAATTGTTCTACATGAGAGTACAAAATACATGAGGAAACATCAAAGCGAGGTAATCTCCTTTCTCATCTCTAAATTTATACTGATGATGAAGTATAGGAAGCAGAAATATTGGTAGACGGACAGTTCTTTGCACTTGGAAGATCTGACTCTTACTCTTTAAGCACTATGAGATCGTTGAGTATATCTATAGAAGACCAGCTTTAGAATTATGTGTATTCTGATTCCTTAAGGACCTCATGGTTGCTGTTTTTAGCCAAATGAAATTAAACATCAAGCTGATTATCATAACTATTATGGTTGTACAAATATCTTATCAGCAGAGAAAATACATTATCCGGGTGATTACACAATTAAGATAATGATTTTGATTGTCAATTTTACCGACAGATCATATGGTGTTTCAATGAAATTTGAAGTTTCAGGACCACATTGATCAAAACTATGATTCTGGGAGTCTCGGGCATCATGATAGGCAAGATATATTGTTGTCATAGTTGTCATTTCTTTTAAGCACAGGGGATATTGTGCTGAGCGGCAACGGTGAAAATTGATGGTCTTAATAGGTAAGTACTAGTTCTTGAAATATTTTTTTGATTGCACATGCGATTGGTGAGGTAATCAGCTCAAGTAAGTTTTTGGTGTACCACGCAGGCTCAAGTATGCAGCTATTAGAGAAAATCCTCTTATTTGTATGTTTCTTTGTGCATCTCTACTGAAATATCACCATAATATTTTCTGAATTTATTTACAGTGGAAAATTGTAATACGCTATTGATCATTTCACCCACCTAGAGACATGTGTAAGCTCTGGGCCAGCTGCTGCGGATATCGCGTGAAACAATAATCAATTCAGGATTTAGGCAAAGGCGTGCCACTGAAGAGATCGTTAAATGGTCATTTTGTGAAGAAATTGTAATTTAAAATTAATAGTTGGATTTATATATGCTTAACATTCTGTTATGTACCAATATTTATTTGTTGCTGATATATATTAACATGCATCGGTAGGACAATATACAAAACATGGTCAAAAATAATTAGGACATATTGTTTGAAGGAGCAAATGATGCTTGATCACTGGTGGAGTTCATCGAGGTTGGAAGTAGCACAAAAGTGGCAAACAAGAATTAATCTAAGACCACTCACAGGAGGTACACATGAAAGCCTTTAAGAACAATAGTCTGGTCTCCATAATGCGTGAATGTGTCTAACCTAGCTATTTTATTAGAAATGAGGAAGTACAACATATTTTTGGTTGCACAAGAAAAGTACGTAGTAAGCAACGTACAGTGTTAAGTTTTCTATTAGGACGCTTCAATAAATATTACATCGTATCCAGTCGATACAATACACTGAGCCTTGGAAGGATGAACACGCTATATAATGTGTGAGAGACATCGATGCTGAATTTGTAAAGAAAAATGTGGGGGGTGTGACAGATAACATAGATACGCTGCGGAGGAGAAAACACTGCGATATTACGAAGCTACTATAGCTGATGTGCATGATATGTATCCAGGTTAATGTATCCAGCTACTACAAAATCAATATTTATTAATGTTGCATGACATGGAAAAATCACTCAACCAGCACCGAGACTCATTTGATTGCTGGATTTTGAAACAATAAAAAATAATGGTGCAGCCAACTTCTGCATAAGAAAACTTCGAAGCCTAAACAATGATTTGGATGTATTCCGGTTTTCCATTTTTAACATGTACAAATATTATACGCCGTAGATTGGAATATAGAAGCAATTGGCAGCTCAATAAGCCGAGTATACAAATTCAATCATATATTTTCGTCGATTTTAAATAGTTATCTAATATAGTATCCAGAATAAAATTATACATTTGGTATGAATATATCTGAGTTATATCAATGCTAGCCGCGCAATCGCGCGGGCCACACAGCTAGTTAAGAGTATAGGAAAAGGCTCGGGGATAAGCAGCTGAGGCTAGTTTGTCTTGCCACAGGTCCTTCCAGAATAAAATGGTATCCCATCTGACAATCGTGCACTGTGATATACCTCTGTAAATCGGTGACAGTTTACAGACATCTCTCCACCAGAAAGACCCACACAACTCAGTGGAATGTGGCACCTTGTCGACATAGTACGTGTTCCAAATAAGTGTAACCCATGGTGTATCCATCTTGTTGTAGAATTTGTGCAGCTATTTAAGCAGAAGCCCTTCATTCTGAATTTTAAGATTTAGAACTCCCATACCACCCTTATTCTTGGGTCTGCACACTTTATCCCAGGCAATCAGAGAATTGCAATGTTCACCATCCTCTGTTTTCTTATTCCACAGGCAATGCCTTCTAATCTTATCGACATGTTCCAGAATTTTGGGGTGTAGCTTGAGAGCACACATAGAGAAGGTTGCAATTGAGGAGAGGAGTGTGTTGATTACTGTGACTCTCCCACTGTATGACATCATCATGAAATTGGCAGACATTGCTCTCTCAATTCTGTCCACTAGTGGCATAAGATCATAAACAGTTGGTTTTGTTGTACCCAATGGAAGGCCTAGGTAGGTAAAAGGCATTGTGCCAATAACACAGCCAAAAATCCCAGCAATATCAGTTGCCTGTTGCTGAGCAACGTTTATAGGAATCATAATTCATTTGTGATAATTAATATGTAATCCTGTGGACTGAGCATAGGTGTCAAGTATCTCCTTCATTTTCACTATTTGGTCAGTGCAGGCAGGCATGATCACTATAGTATCGTCTGCATACTAAACCACTGGATAATCCATGCCATAATCAGGTGAAAAGGGAGCTTGTAGGAGATTGTCACGAAAGGCCTTGTTGATAGCTGATTGCAGCAGGTCTGCAGCAAGAACAAAAATCAGAGGTGAGAGGGGATCCCCCTGTCGAACACCCCTTTTACAGTTGAATTGTTTACCAGGTACACCATTAAGCAGTACACTTGACATGCCAGTACTAAAAATGGATTCTATCCAGTGTAGCCATTTTGAGTCAAAACCCATTTGTTTCATGATTTTTAGCATAGCACTGTGGTCAATGGTGTCGAATGCTTTAGCAAAATCCAATTTTTGCAGAATTATCTCTCTCTTGGATGTTTCACACTGATGAATAAACTCAAACGCCCAGGCAATGCAGTCCTGGATTGTTCTCCCCTTCAGAAAACCATATTGGTTTTTGTGGACAATTTTGAGAACAATTTTCTGTAACCTATTTACCAACAGTTTAGTGATCAATTTGAGGCAGCAGTTCAGAAGGGTGATAGGCCTGAAGTCATTAACTGTAGCAGGAGATCCAATTTTAGGAATCAGTGTGATAAAGCCTGTATTAATGCTTTCCAGGTTCAACTTCCCTTCATAGAATTCCTGACATAGGAGATAAATGTCTTCTTTAATTATATGCCAACAGGTTTTTAGAAACTGTCCATTAAAACCATCAGGTCCTGGAGCTTTATCTACTGGCATTTCCTTTACCACTATATCTATTTCCTCATGAGAAAAAGGAGCAGAAAGACAACCAAGGCCTTCAATTGGTTCAATGAGGCTTGCCAGATCAAAGCCCATGACTGTGTTCTGGGAAGTGCCAAGTCTAGCTTTGAATGAATCATAAATGATTTTTTCTTTGTCAGCATGGGAAGTAACCTGGGTCCCATCCGGAAGTGAGAGCTGAGCAATAGAAGTCCTCCTGTACCTGTCAGTGGCCATTGCGTGGAAAAATTTGGTGTTTTCATCCCCAAATTTAGTCCATCTGACTGTGCATCTCTTTTTCCAGTACAGCCTCTGGTAGTCAAGTAATTTAAGTAGATGATCCTTGATGATTCTTCTAAAATTAGTCTCAGGGACAGTTAGCCCTCTTCTGTCCTCCAGATTATCTAGTTCCAGCAGAGCCTTGTTACAATTTTCGATGCAGATTGTCAGTCTAGAAATGTTTTTACTCCAGAATTTCAGGTCATATCGTAGACGTTTAATTTTGCATTTAAATTTGCAGCACTGTTCTTCTTGTGGGTTGGCTTGTTCCAGCTAGCAGCAACAGTCTCTAGAAAACCAGTGTGAGCCGTCCAAAAGTTCTCAAATCTGAACAATTTGCAAGCTGGAATTGAAGTTTGAATAGAAGCTACACATGGCGTATGATCAGAGGTTGGTTTTCCTTGTGGATTTACCACAGTGTTGGGGTAGGATATTGACCAATGAAGGGATGTGAAAAACCAATCGAGCTGCTCTAATAAAGGGTCCTGTTGCATATTACTCCAGGTAAAACTCCTCCCTTTTATAGGTATTTCGTCAGGTTTTGTGCTCTGATGAGATCATTGAACAATAGCATGTCATCCACATCCCCTCCCGGTTTATTCCGATTATCAATTGATCGTATGAAATTAAAGTCACCACATATTAGCCAATCCTCCTCATCTGGTATAGCCAAGTTGTAAACCAATTTACAAATTCATCTCTCATATCACCCGAGCATGGCCCATAAATATTAAGTAAAGTCCAGGAATAATTATCCTGTTTTGAAGTGAAATAAACCGAGAGAGCAAAAGGTTCACAGTGCATAACCATGCCAGAGAACACTGAACTTTTCCAGATAATAATTAGCCCACCAGAAGCTCCATTGGAGGGAACATACACAAAATCATCAAAATCACTAGGGCAGCATGATTTAATAAAAGCCAAATCGAAGTGGGATTTCTTTGTCTCTTGCAAGCACACAATAGCACAACCACTTAACTTAATAGCATTCAGTAAAGCTAACTGCTTAGTCTTTGCATTTAAACCCCTAATGTTCCAGCATAACACAAACCACTTCCTTAGATAATTCATTACAAAATATATAAGAGAGATAATTTGAAGGAACAACAGCAAGAACTAGTCCTTGTTGTTCTCCTGATCCTGCAGGCTGGCTAGCAGCTTCACCGGGGAGAGATCTTCAGGAGGCACTCCACACATCTGAACTCCAATGCACTGAAGGGTGGTGACAGGTGTAGGAGGTGGGACATCAGGAACATCCACCACAGTTGGCTTCACAATTGCTTTTACTTTCGATTTCTTTGCCTTGACATCCTTAACAGCTGTAACCTTAAACCCATCATACTTGTTGGCTCGAGGGCTCCTTCTCACAAAGCAGTAGTAAGCGGTGTCAAGGAGGGACCAGGAGAACAGGTAAGAGCATTATCAGCTGCATCAAGAGCAAGAGCCAAGCCTGAGCACATTCATCATTTGGTGTATCATCAGGTTCCTCATCAAGAATTTCCACAAGCCTGGCATTTTCCTTGGAGGCTGGGGGAACAGAGAAATGGCCTCAACAGTTCTCTTGCCAGCAATAACTGAGACAAAGGAGAAGTTCTGGGGAGCTTCAAGTGCATAGCAAAAGGTGAGGGCATAAAGGCCTGTTTAGCACACATACCCAGGATAGAAACCTGAGTATAGTATCAGCTGTGAAGGGAGTGAGGCCAAGCACTAAGGCCTGAGCAAAGTGGAGGCTATCAATCTGGGCAGCTGAGTAAGATTCCTTGCGCAGACAACCACTGTGAAAACTCTATAGCAGCAGCATTTGCAGTATAAACATGATCTTCAACTGTGACCAGTGCTTGGATTACCACCTCCTCATGATCAGATTCAGGACTGCTAATGGAGTCATTCCAGGCTTGCATAGGACTATCAACAGTATTGGATGCAGGAGGGGGCATGCCAATGTGCATAGCCACCCCTTGTGCTCCCAGAATTGCTGTGAAATTCACCAGAGGTGGGTCAACAAGCATATCAATGCTCCTGCACATTTTCTTCTGCCACCTGTGCATTTAGATCCACAATAACAGGTGCTTGGCTTGAATTACAGGAGGGATGTTCTGCTGGCCCTGTCCAATGTGCTGGTGTCCCTGGTTGTTATACTGAACATTGTGATTCAGGTTCAGTTGAAGCCAGTTAGCAAGCTGGTTCTGATAAATCTGCTCAGCTGTAACATCAGCTCCATGCAGCGGTGGGGATTACCATCTTCAGGTTCAGGATCCTCAGGAGGGGGAGGAACATCGTGCACATGAGCATTCCAGTCTGAACTTCTCAACAGAAACACTGGTACTGACCAGCTTTGCCGTGCACCCCCAACTGAGTAACCACAATGCTTCTGGGGACGAATTTGGGGTGGACCAACCAGACCTTTGCTAGAACAGAGTGCATATTACCTCTAGGCTGATGCCAAACAGAAAGTAAACCAAAATCTTCCACAGCTCTATTGATGTAAAAGCTGGTTTGGTAGTCCAGTGGGAAGCCTAGGAACAGAATCCATGTTTCTCTGCCAAAGGATGTCAGGCGCATGTTCTTCGCCTGATCATGTCGGACAAAGGTTGCTGTTGTTATCTCATCTACCTCAAAGGTGAGCCCAATAGCAGTATCCGCATGCAGAGTATCGGCGAGCTTAAAAACCCCTAAACCAAAAGGATGGTCATCCCAATCCACGACCGCACAGCCCGATTCAATAAGAAAAGCCTAACATCCTACGCATCTGCTCCCTCATCTGAATCGGGACGAACCTGTTGGTTTCAGCGATGATGACCCTGTCATTGTTCAGCGGCGGCACCGCCGGCACCACGAGCCTTGTCCTGACCGTCCTATCCACGGGGCCTTGATCGATCGTCATCCCATCGGGGATGAACGCCAGCGGGTTGACGGTGAAGTTAGCCATTGCCGATTCCGCGACGGCACCTTTATTGCTTTCCTTTGACTTAACTTGCTAGGTCTTCAGACAACTTTGCACTCCCGAATCCAGCTTCCGCCTTGTTCCAGTTGCCGGATTATTGGCTGCCTTCTTCTGGCCATCTTTTTCTGGAAAGTTTCCCAGATCACCATTTTAGCTTTCTTTGCTGCCTTCTTCAAGCCACCAAGTCTTCCTTGAACCTGAAACTGGCAATCTGCCAAAAACGGGTGCTAACATATGCCCCCCTGTTTTCTAGTAGAGCTTGCGTACTAGAAAATATTCAATGTAGAAGTTTTTGTCTAAGGGCGATGCTTAAGCTCATCGGCCATGTGCTAAGGGCGATATATGTATATCAGCCATACGTGCAACTCATGCAGTTTGCCACACGCTCGGGGGGAATTTCTTCAAGTATTTCCCATTGATAGCTCTAGGCAGCATGCCGCCTTCCAATGTCTCCACCAGATAAGAGTTGCCGGGTACTATTCTTGCGACTCGCAGTGGCCCTTCCCAGTTTGGGGACCATTTGCCAAATTTTCGGCTTCTGGAGCCAACTGGCAATATAACTTTCCAGACGAAGTCGCCAATTTGAAAGTCTTTAAGCCGGACCTTCTTATTGTAAGTTTTTGCCACCCGCAACTTTTCCTTCTCGATTTCCCTCAAGGCAATAACACGCTTGTCGGCTACTTCATCAATATTGTCCATCATCAAGCTGCAGTAGTCTTCAGCCGACAAGTCATCTTGCTTAGCAAACCTCAAGGCAGCCAGATTCACTTCTACTGGCAAAATGGCTTATTGCCCATACCAACTCAAAAGGAGTTGCCTTTGTTGCTCCATGCCTTGAGATTCTTTGAGCCCACAATGCTTCGGACAGCACTTCATGCCACCTCCTTGGATGGTCCTGCACCTTCTTCTTGATCAGCTTGATCAAGATTTTGTTGCTAGATTCAGCTTGTCCGTTGGCTTGTGCATAGTAGGGAGATGAACTCAGCATCTTGATTCCAAGTGATTCGGCAAATTGCTTCACCTCCTTGGCCATGAAGGAAGTACCTTGATCTGTGGTAAGAGTATGCGGAATGCCGAATCGATGGATAATATGTTCTGTAATAAACTGAATCACCTCCTTGTGTGTCATGTTCCTGAGAGGTACTGCTTCGGACCACTTGGTGAAATAATCAGTGGCAACCAACACAAACCGATGCCCCTTGGATGAAGGCGGATGGATCATGCCAACAAAGTCAAGCGCCCACCCCCGGAAAGGCCATGGCTTTATAATTGGATTGAGAGTTGAAGCCGGCACCAACTGAATGTCTCCAAACTTCTGGCAGGCTTCGCACCCCTTGTAGTATCTGAAGCAATCATTAATCATTGTCGGCCAATAAATCCTGCTCGCCTGAGCATCCACTTCATTTTGTGGGCCGG
Source organism: Poa pratensis (assembly GCA_947311845.1). Classification (NCBI taxonomy): domain Eukaryota; kingdom Viridiplantae; phylum Streptophyta; class Magnoliopsida; order Poales; family Poaceae; genus Poa; species Poa pratensis. Next base: position 98,941,507 of record CAMZMU010000085.1, read on the forward strand.
CTGATGTGTTCCACATAAACCATCATGTACCTCTCCCATGGCAACTCTAGCTTCGTCTTCATTCAAGCACTTTAGAAGAAGACCATCAGCTGTTCGGCGATATAAGGCGGCATCCACCAATGTATCCTTGAGAGATAAGCGCCGAACTGCTCTGTCCGTTTTTCGACTTGGATCTCGTAAATAATCAATATAAGGTTGTCTCCAGTCATCCGCCAAGTTGTCATTTGCCTTCCTGTTAGCCGGATCCAACAAGCCGGCCTCTTGTTTGGCTTCCTTCAAGTTGGCAACATTTGACTCTTCTGTAGCCGGCTCCAATAAGCCGGCTTCTTTGTTGGCTTTCTCTAATTTGGCAACATGAATTATTGGTTGTTCCCTGATGAAGAAAATTCCACGACTGACGTGATAGCCGGATGCTTGTTGCGCCAACTCATTGGCAAGCCAATTATCTTGCCTAGGAACATGGGATATGTGGAAATAATCCAACGTTGAAATCACATCCAGGCATCTGTCAAGGTACATGTTGAGGGATCCGCTGCTGCACTGACAAATCTTGGCCACTTGCTGGACAATAAGCAATGAATCTCCATATGCCTCGACATGAGTTACCCCTGCGTCAACTAAGATTTCTAGCCCGAATAGAAGTGCTTCATATTCGGCTTGATTGTTAGTGCATAAATAGTCAAGACGACAAGAGGCTTCGAAAACAGTACCGTGTGGTGAGATGTACACAACGCCAACTCCTTGTCCGCTGCTGCAGACTGAGCCATCAAAATAAAGCCTCCACGGTACAGCCGACACAATATTTAAGCCGGCTTCTTGCTCCAGGTCAATCCGATGTTTAACAATAAAGTCAGCAACAATTTGGCCTTTCATAGATTTTAGTGGTTCATAAGCCAAATCATACTCAATCAACCCGTACGCCCATTTTCCGATTCGTCCGCTAAGAATCGGCCTTTGTATCATGTGTTTGAGAACATCGGTCTGACCAAAGACTTTGCATTCACTGGACATCATATAATGGCGCAATTTGGTGCAGGCAAAATAAAGAGACAAACACAACCTCTCTACGAAGCTGTACTGTCGGCCCAGTGAGAACCAGGGTGTGCTGGGCCTGTCCTCCGTAGCCCTCGACACTCGGTGGCTAAATTTTGCTAAGGAACAGGCTTGCAGCCTGAAGAGACCCGCGAGGCAAATCGCCTCGCGAAGGCTAAGGAGGCAGCAGGGGCCTGCGGAGCCATCATACCGCTGCCCCCTCTCCAAGGAGATCTTCCCTGTAGGGAAGTCAACACCGAATCCTCCACAGGGCATCCCAGCCCTCGAGAGGGTTCCTTCGCTGTGAAGCAACCTTTGCAGAGCGCACATGGGCTCTGCAGCGGCCACAGAGTGACCCGCGCGCACCTCTGCGCGTGGTGACGACGATGCTGCAGTTGCCATTTTGGTGATTAAAGGAGTCAACAAAGCTGTGCCATGCGCAACGGACTACAAGGACTTCCCCTTTGGTGATAAGGGGACCAGCCGGCGCTACGCTCCAAGGCCGACGTCACCGTGGGCGCCCCCACGTTCCTCTGCAGCCCCAACTGGCCGTCCTGGATGGACGGTGGTCTCTCTGCCACAGGCATCAGCTTTTGCGCCCATGGACTGCGTCCATGGACAGCTGGGCTGCGGTGCACCGTGCACCTCCTACTGTCGCCATGTGGTAGCCCTTCCGCTGCTAAGTGCAGGGAAGAGACCCGGGGCGCCTATAAAAGGAGGCGGTGCTCCACCGTAGCAAAGGATCACACTTTCACTCTAGCTTGGCTACCCACGCGCAAGGAAGAAGAAGACCAACGTCTCCACTTCCCTGTATACACAACTGCCAAAAGAGAGCCCTCGGCAAGCTCATTGTACTATGACCTCCGCAGCAGCAATACAGACAAGCAGGAGTAGCGGTATTACCTCCACACGAGGGCCGTGAACCTGGGTAAGGGCCGGTGTTCATCTCTGTCGTGATGTCCCTCCTCATGCCCGACGAGAACCGTCGCCGTGCAGGTTGAGGGTTGTTTGACTAACGTGTTCAGCCCTTACACGAACTCTCTTCGTGAGTTTGACTACCCCTGTTTCGTGGGAGTCATTCTCCGACAATTGGCGCGCCAGGTAGGGGGCTGAGGCGCGTCTTCAACCTTCATCGACCTCTGCGCCATGACGGACACTCGCGTAGCTCGCGCTAACCGGCGAGCGTCAGGCAGGGCCAACACCGAGCCCGCCGTCAACACCACCAGACCCCGCGGCCGTCCTCGCGCCAGCCGTGCTTCGGGGCTCAACACCGCCGAGCCGCGTGTGGAGCACCCGAGGACGACGACGGCCACCACGACGACTGCTACGACGAAGACGTCGACCACGGGCACAGCGAGGACGCTGAGTCCTCGCATCCGTCCCGGCACCAAAGCGCCTCCACTCTTGGACGTCCGGCACCCAGCCCGAACACCGCGCTACTCATGGCCGCGGAGCTCCTCCGCTACCGCCCCACCACCGAAGCGCACGACAACTGGCTCGGCATCCTCCAGCACCTCGTCGACATCGCGGCTGCACCGCGCGCAGCTCCGGCGACGTCGCGCTCTCTGGTGCACCACAACTCCGGGCTCGCAGGGACCGCCGCGCACGGCGCACCACCGCCGCCGCCTCCGCCGGGACCGCCTCCGGCTGCGGCCCACAAGGCCGCCTCCCACGCGTCCTCGCCGCACGATTGTCAAATCGTGCAGCGGACTCCGCCGGACGCGCGGGTGGAGATGGAGCGCCAGAAGGACCTGCAGAAGCGCATCGTCGAGGAAATCGGCCAGGCGGGGCGTCAGAACCGAGAGCTCTTCAGGGCGGTGTTGCCACGTACGCCACGGGATGCGCAGCCTTCACCCGCAGCCTGCGTCGCGTCGTCTGGCCACAGAAGTTCAGGCCTGACCTACCCAAGGGCTACGACGGCACAAACAACCCATCGAGTTCTTGCAACTCTACACCACCTCCATCTAGGCTGCGGGGGGAGACGACAAGGTCATGGCCTACTGGTTCTCCCACGCCCTCAAGGATTCTGACTTGTCGTGGCTCCTGAACCTCCCCGAGGACTCCAATCGACTCGTGGGAGGATCTCTGCCGACAATTCGTCGCAAACTTCAAGGGCACATACGAGCGCGTGGTGGCTCTAGTTGACGAGAGAATATATCCCCAGCAACAGTGCCAGAAACAATGCTTGTACGTCACACGTCAGTTGGGAACCCCAAGAGGAAGGTATGATGAGTGCAGCAGCAAGTTTTCCCTCAGTATGAAACCAAGGTTTAATCGAACAGTAGGAAAACGAGGTTTGCTTCGAAGGTGGTGGTGAAGGAGAGTGCGGCGCAACACCAGGGATTCCGGTGCCAACGTGGAACCTGCACAAACACAACCAAATTACTTTGCCCCAACTTAACAGTGAGGTTGTCAATCTCACCGGCTTGCTGAAAACAAAGGGTTAAACGTATCGAATGGAAGATGATGTTTGTTTGCATAAAACAGTAGAGAACAATGATTGCAGTAGATTGTATTTCAGATGTAAAAGAATGGAGGGGTCCACAGTTCACTAGTGGTGTCTCTCCAATAAGATAACTAACATGCTGGGTAAACAAATTACAGCTGGGCAATTGACAATTGATAAGTGCATATAACATGCATGTGTGAGCTGTGGTGTCTACTATGAGATTCATTTGGGCATTACGACAAAGTACATAGACCGCTATCCAGCATGCATCTATGCCTAAATAGTCCACTTTCCGGTTAACATCCGTACCCCTTCCAGTATTAAGTTGCAAGCAACAGACAATTGCATTAAGTAATGTGCGTAATGTAAACAATACATTCATCCTTGAATAAAGCATTGCTGTTTTACCCCTAGTGGCAAACACATCTATAACCTTAGAACTTGATGTCACTATCCCAGGTTAAATAGAGTTGAACCCAACTATCATGCATAAATACCCCCTCTTGGAGTTACAAGTATTCACGTGGCCAAGTCTTCAACAAGTAACGGAGAGCATGCAAGATCACAAATGACATAGACATGATAATATAATATTCAGCTCCACATAGGTATCAATATAAGTCAGATCACAGCAAACACAACATGTAGCATTACAATAAGATAATCTTGATCATGATAGGCAGCTCACAAGATCTAAACATGATGGCACAAGTGGAGAAGACAACCATCTAGCTACTGCTATGGACCCATAGTCCAAAGATGAACTACTCACGCATCACTCGGAGGCGGGCATGGCGATGTAGAGCCCTCGGTGATGATTCCCCTCTCCGGCAGGGTGCCGGGAAGAGCTTCAGAAACCCCCCAAGTTAGGGTTGACGACGGCGGCGGCAGCGAATATGTTCTGGATGAAAGGCTCGGTGCTTTAGGGTTTTTCGTCTGGGGAATAAATAGGCGAAGGGGCGATGTCGGCGGACCCCCGAGGGGCCCAAACCACAGGCAGCGCGCGCTGGGCCCACTGCCGCGCCGCCAGGTGGTTTGGCCACCTCGTGGCTCATCTTCGTCTCTCCTTCGGACTCCGTGTACGTGCTGGAAAAATAGGGACCTAGCCTTTTGTTTCGTGCAATTCGAGAATATTTCCAGAAGTAACTTTCTGAAACAAAAAACAGCAGAAAACAGGGAACTGGCACTGTGGCACCTTGTTAATAGGTTAGTCCCAGAAAATGCATAAAATGATATGAAGTGTATATAAACATGTAGCAAATGGTATAATATAAGCATGGAACAGCAGAAATTATGGATACGTTGGAGACATATCAAGCATCCCCAAGCTTAGTTCTACTCGTCCTCGAGTAGGTAAAATGATACCAACAAATAATTTCTGAGGAGACATGCTTTCACACAATCTTGATCAATATATTGTAAGGCTCATGTCATGAATGAAGTGACTCAAAGCAAGATCTATAGTTTGCTAACAAATAGATAAAGAGTAAACAACTGAATCATATAAGCAAAAACTTTTCATGAATAGTACTTTCAAGACAAGTATCAAAAAGTTTTGCATAAGAGGTAACTCATAAAGCAATAGATTCAAAGTAAAAGGCATTGAAGCAACACAAAGGATGATTAAGTTTCAGCATTTGCTTTCAACTTGTAACATGTATATCTCATGGATAGTTGTCAACATAAAGCAATATAACAAGTGCATAAGTAAATATGTAAGAATCAATGCACACAAAGTTGACACAAGTGTTGCTTCTAAGATCGAAAGGAGTAGGTAAACTGACTCAACATAAAGTAAAGATAGGCCCTTCGCAGAGGGAAGCAGGGATTGAATCATGTGCTAGAGCTTTTTAAGTTTTCGAAAGCATATAGAGAGCACAAAATAAGTATTTGAGAGGTGTTTGTTGTTTGTCACGAATGGTAGTGGGCACTCTAACCCCCTTGTCAACCAGACTTTCAAGAGCGGCTCCATGAAGGACGTTATCTCTACCAGCAAGGTAGATCATCCTCTTCTCTTTTGTTTACACATGTATTTTAGTTTCTTTATAGATGACACTCCTCCCAACCTTTTGCTTACACAAGCCATGGCTAACGAATCCTCGGGGCTTCCAACATTCACATACCATGGAGGAGTGTCTATTTGCAAATTAAATTGCTTACTGATAAATCAGGGCAAAACATGTGAAGAGAATTTATTAAATGAAGTTGTAATTAATTGGGGCTGGGCACCCCGTTGCCAGCTCTTTGCAAA